>LSHF01000086.1:0-111328 GCA_001660795.1 Leptoxyphium fumago
CAAAGGCTTGAATGGCAGTGGCCCTGAGAAACCATGTTGTTTCGCCGCTTCCGTCTGTGAAGGTGGTCTGGGCTTCTTCTCTAGAGGAGGACGATGTGCAGAGTCATGTGGTTCCTTTCGCTTGGCCTTGCGAGATTGCGCCAACGCGACCCGAAAGTCAGTGATATCGTCGTCGCCTCCCTCCCGACAGGCCTCTCCCCGATAGGCCACTAGCCCTGTTTTGTCGCGCAGAATTCAACCCAAATGCCCAATCCCACCCCAGGGCCCGCTAAAAAGCAGCCCTCTTGTCTGCCTGAGGCCCTAGAGCAGAGCCTATTCCTCACCTTAATTCCAAGGCGCCGAGTGTCTTTGTCAGCCCGGTGGTGTGTGCATATCGGAGGCAGGCATGGCAGGAAGCGAGCCAGGGCCGGGTAGCACGGGCAGCAGCCGGGTGGCGGCCTGAGGCCATAGGCAAAACCCAACATGCCAACCCAGGCCGGGCGTGCCCAACCGAATGGAGAGCGTCTGGGACTGCAGGACTGTAATAATAGGCACGGCGACAATACAGAACAGTACAGTATGGTACTGTACTGTACTGCTGTAAGGAGGGAGGGCAATTAGTACTGTAGGCAGGTAAGGTAGGTAATGGCCACTACCTACACTACACTACACTACACTACACTACACTGCGGTAAGCCTTCTGCTGACCGCCGAATGGGCAACGTTACGTTACGATACCTCTTTACCTCCAGATCCTCAGGCCACAACAGCCCTGCCTTTCCTTGACAGCTGCGCTGCTGCCTCAAGCCTCCTACTTCTCGCTCCATTCCATCTCCTCTTCTTCCTCTTCCCTCTCCCACTTCTCCTCTTCCCCCAAGAGTTCCCTCGAGAGGACTTCGTCAACAACGATTTGCGTCGGCCACCACGACGACGACGTTCCCAACGACACGACCCTCACGACCGCAACTCCTGGCCACAGCCGCCTCCATTGCCACAGCCACGCCTTCCGCGAGGCCCACTTTCAAACGCCCAGACGCCCGCCGTTGCATCCTCCTCGCTCGCCGCCCAACTCTTCTCTCCCACTCACCCACGGCCGCCATTCTCTCTCCAGCATCCCATACAATCCACCCATACAATAATAATACCACGCCGGTCCTCTACACAGTACCACCCAGCAGCTTCACCACAGCCCTTTTGGACTGTGTAGAGTTCCTGCAATGACGACCATGGTACGCCGCCTCTGCCCATCCTCTGCCACATCTCTCACATCTCCACAATTCCGCCCGCCCGACCGCTCCCACTTCCACCTTCATGTGTCCTGCTTCTAACACGATACTAGGACCTCCGCGTGGGGAACAAATACCGTATCGGTCGCAAGATCGGTAGCGGTTCCTTTGGTGACATCTATCTCGGTACGTCCTCGCCCACCTTGTGCTGCAAGGCCTGACTATGGCAGACAACGCAGTCCCACTAACAGGCACAAGGCACGAACATCATTTCTGGCGAGGAGATCGCCATCAAGCTCGAGAGCGTCAAGGCCAAGCACCCACAGCTCGAATATGAGGCTCGCGTATACAAGTCGCTTGCCGGCGGTGTCGGAATTCCCTTTGTGAGATGGTTCGGCACAGAGTGCGACTACAACGCCATGGTTCTCGACCTGCTCGGTCCCTCGCTCGAAGATCTCTTCAACTTCTGCAACCGCAAATTCTCCCTCAAGACCGTCCTCCTCCTCGCCGACCAGCTCATCTCGCGTATCGAATACATCCACGCAAAGAGCTTCATCCACCGTGACATCAAGCCAGACAACTTCCTTATGGGAATCGGCAAGCGTGGAAACCAGGTCAACGTGATCGACTTTGGTCTTGCCAAGAAGTACCGTGACCCAAAGACTCACTTCCACATCCCATACCGTGAGAACAAGAACTTGACCGGTACTGCCCGTTACGCTTCTATCAACACCCACTTGGGTGTCGGTGAGTCTTCCCCTCCTCGAGTGAATCTTCCACAGTCTTGAAGACGTGCGACGTACTGACCTTCGATCCAGAGCAATCCCGTCGTGATGACATGGAATCCCTCGGATACGTAATGCTCTACTTCTGCCGCGGTGCCCTTCCATGGCAGGGTCTCAAGGCTGCTACTAAGAAGCAGAAGTATGACAGGATCATGGAGAAGAAGATGACCACCCCAACCGAGGTCCTCTGCCGTNGCTTCCCTAACGAGTTCGCCATCTACCTCAACTACACCCGTAGCCTTCGCTTTGACGACAAGCCTGACTACTCGTATCTCCGCAAGATCTTCCGCGATCTCTTCGTACGCGAAGGCTTCCAGTACGATTATGTGTTTGACTGGACCGTCTACAAGTACCAGAAGAACGCCCAGGCCATCGCTCAGGCCCAGGGACAGACCGCTGCCGAGGAAGACGACAAGCGTGCAACCAACCGCGCCACAGGTGGTCAGACAGGAGCTATCTCAAAGGATCGTCGTGGCCCAGTCAACCCAAGGGCGGAGGGCACTGGAATGTGAGTTCAAGCACGGCCTACCGCCTTTCCGCTTCTACCACGTCTTGTAAGGCGCCTTCTCCTCTGCGTTGCATTCTCTATTTTACACGCGTGAGGAGGTGGAAGATTTTAGCTGACAATTCATCTTTTGGTGTCCAAACAGGCAACTTCGTTCCAGTAAGCGTGGGGCCGAGCAATCAGGCTACAACAACTGGTGAATTGTGGTAAGGCGGCTGGGCAGGGTTGCCAAACTATGAATACTACTCTCTCGACTACCATCCACGTCAATTGATCTCTCGGAAAGATCAAGGTCGATACATGGATGGCTCTTTTCATATAGGTACTGGTGCGCAGATACACAACCATGTCTCGATGAGGCATCGACATCTCGATTGGCTTTCGGAATCCGACCGATTGCCATGATACCTCGGACGGGTTTGGAAGGTATGCGACACCACCGACTTGATAACTGGCAGTGTCACTCGGCAGGGTCTTCAGCAGCTTGGACAATGATACTTGCTGGATTCTCCTGCAGGCTCTTGACGAGCCACCACCTGTTATGAAACCGAATGGCTTCTTATCATGTTATCGGTACCTCGAACAACACCACAGATTGATTTCAAATACCGAACCAGAAAATTCAACACAAAATCCAACNNAAAAAAATCGAAAATTGGCTACACTGCGGCAAATCCGGCGAGACTGCTTCTGGTGTCCTTTTTCGACCTTTCTTAATTCTCATGCAATACACCTGCAGGCTGTTTCGGATCGTGACTGGAAAGAGCACGCGTGGGGAGGTAAGATAGCAAGGGGAGCGCAGGAGGTCGATGCTCACTCCAGATTGGGCATGAGGATGGATACATGTACGGTGTACCATCCTCTAGAGGGGACTGAAACTGGGCAAACGCGTTTGAACCGGCCTGAGAAGGTCTGGTCTGAGTCGTGTCAACGGCTTGCTGATGAGGGTTCGGATTCTTGTGATCTCTATCGACTTTTTGTTTCTTGCTCTTTAGCTTCGAATAGTGGTGTATGAAGTGTTCCACCCAATTTGTATGGATCTCGAAGCTGTGTCGTACTGATTTGTGGTCCTGCGTTGCTATATCTCGTGACTGCGCGAAAGTTGGTCAGTTCATGCATGTGCTGAAACACAGATTGTGATGATATGAGAAGGCATGCCCGGACTACAGTTATCGAATCCGTAGTGGATTGTGGAGAGGTGGGGGTGGAGTGAATATCAGGTATGAGCCGGTACAATATGTCACAGTGTTCCAGTAGAAGGAAGGCAGGATGGTAGTGCCTTCCTAGATAGGACGGTAGTCCAATAGCCGGCTTCTCATTCGCCCAAAAAGTTATACCAACACGTGATGGTGATCGCATGCGTTCGCTCCCATTGATCAAGCACCTGCACTCCTCCACTTACATTCCCATCGTTTTCAATTTCTAAATCTCATAGAATTCGAAACCGTGTCGTCGCATATGNCCAGTAACGTCCAATGCTCCCTCTAGCCTCGTCGTCGGCCCTGCACGGCGCAGCAATATGTGCGCCCTGTCGCCTGCGAGCGGTCCTACAGGCCAAGCAGCTCGCTCGATGTCGCCGTCCAGTCCTGCTGCAGCATCTACAGCACTCACAACTTCGACAGAACCAAAGACAAACCTCACGCCCTCTCCACTCGCAGAGGCGCCTTCTGCAGAAGGATGAACCTATCGAAACACAAAAGGCGGATCCCCCCGTCTCGGATTCCTCTGTCTCGGCGCTCGCTGCCAGCCTCGCCAACTTGTCCCCTGACGACAAGGTCCTGCTGGTCAGGCGCCATTTTGGAGACGTCCTGCCCAACGGCCTCCTCAACGAGGATGAGTACAGGACCTACGAGATGCTCTATGGCAAGCCGCTCCCCAACGAGTGGCTGCAGCATGAGGATGATGAAATGGCGACTGGTACGGAGGTGTTGAAGGAGAATCAGCATGGCGTGCTTGAAGAGGTGGAGGCCGAGGTCGAGGAGGATGTTCAAGGGATCATGTCTGCAGACGATGCCCAGTTGGCGCTGGACATCGAGTTGGGAGGCTACGATGCCGAAGAGCAATTGGAGGAGGATTTGGCTGGGGAAGATGGGGAAGGTGATACCACTGTTCGATCACACCCTTTCACCGTCATGAATCGATTCCAAACGTCTCCTTCTACGGTCCTTCTGCCGAAAAACACCCTCGTCGAACCGATCTCGCAACTGCTCTCTGAAATGTCCAATGCCCATCTGAGGGAGGGGGCGCACAATATCTTTGGTGGAGTTGGCCTACCTTACAGCGCCTCCATCCCTGCAAGAGCACGATCTATGCAACCCAAACCCATCGCAATTGACGCCTACCAGGGAAGGATGTCAGAGATCGAGGGCGACAGCTTTCTATCCGTTCTCTACCCTGCTATATACGCTACTGTCACCAGCATCCTGGTTGAGACCCGTAGAAGGCTGGGCACTGAGTGGGCTGAGGGCCTCGTCAGGAAGGCTCAAGCTGGAGAATTGAAGATCCTGGACGCTGGTTCAGGTGGTGCTGGTGTCCTGGCTGTCAGGGAGGTGTTGAAGGCAGAATGGGAACGTATGCTCGAAGAGCAGGATGGCGAAGATGGCGAAGCGACTACAGCTGTCGCCACTGCGGATGGTAGAGTCGGTGGAGTAAGCGCCAGCCCTCCTCTGGGCCATGCTACTGTCCTCACTGCATCGGACGCTCTGCGAAGGCGTGCTAGCCAACTGCTGGAGAATACCACCTTCATCCCTCGTTTGCCCGACTACATCCATACCCAGCATGCCAAGGACAGGGGCAAGTTCGACATCGTCATCGCGCCACACACGCTCTGGGGTTTGAAGGAAGATTACATCCGCAAGACGCACGTTCAGAACCTCTGGAGCCTTCTCTCCATTGATGGTGGCGTTCTTCTACTAATGGAGAAGGGCGTCACTAGGGGTTTCGAGCTGGTCGCTGGTGCGCGTGAGATGCTGCTCGACACACGCATCGCGCCGCCCGATACTGAACCTAGCAACCCTCTCGCCTCTTCAGCGGATAGCGCCGACAACAACGGTGACATCCAATGGGAGGACGGCGAGAACGAGACCGTACCAACCGAAGGCGCTGGCGAGCGTCCCTCAGGTAGACCCGGCAAGGACATCGGCATGATCGTTGCGCCATGCACTAACCACGAGACCTGTCCAATGTACAAGCGCCAGGGTATCCGCAAGGGCCGCAAGGATATCTGCCACTTCCGCCAGCGCTACATCCGACCCGCCTTTCTGCAGCGCATCCTGGGTGCGAGAGACAAGAATTTCGAGGACGTGCAGTTCTCCTACCTCAGTGTCATCCGCGGCCGTGACCTACGTCGTGTGCAGGCCGACCATCAGCAGCAGAAAAAACCTGTCATTCAAGACGAAGCATCCACTCGGCGCGCCTTTGTTGGCTACGAGCAGGGAATCGCGCCAGAGGAGGAAGACGAGGCGGCGGCGCTGCCGTCGGCGGAGGACTTCTTTGCGCAGGACGAGGCCGACGCCGACGATGGCCCTGGTCTGGGCCGCGCACCACACGCGCTCACGCTGCCTCGAGCCGTGAGACACCCGCTCAAGCGACGTGGTCACGTCATCCTCGACCTCTGCACGCCCGCCGGCACACTCGAGCGCTGGACCGTGCCGCGCAGCTTCAGTCGCCAGGCCTTCCGCGACGCGCGCAAGAGCAACTGGGGCGACCTGTGGGCCCTCGGCGCCAAGACCCGCGTGCCGTGGTCAGCCAGGAGCGGCGAGCCCCTGCCTGACCGCGACGCCCTGGACGTCGACGCCAGCGTCAGACCCGCACCCTCCGCCCCGCCTGCGGCCGGTAGTCCTGCTGGCAGGCCCGGTCAAGTCAGAGGTGCCAAGGTCAAAGGCATCAGGGATAAGAGGGATAAGAAGGGGACTGGCAGCGGCAGGAGGAAGAGGCAGGGCGACGCTTATTGATCGTCTGACATGAACATGAATCTCTGACGAGATCCTGTGCTGTGAGTGGAACGGACCTCTGAAGGTCTTTTGTATGAGTAGGGGTATCTATCTATGAAGTGGTTTGATTGGATTGGATTGTTTGGGGTTTCTACACGCCGCTCATGCTCTGGTGTGTATGTGTATATTGTATGTCTAAATAGCGGACGCTTCCCAGCTCCTTGTAAGATCAAGTAGAAGAAGAATTAAAAAGGCCGGAGAGAAGGCAGGAGATGATTCCCTCACGGTAGCAGGATGTCATAGCCGTCCTTCTCGATCTTTACTCCTTCGCCGTCCAACGCATACTTCCTTCTCACGACCTCAAACACGATCAGGCCGGCGCTAGTGCTGGGCAGCTGGCGCAGCGTGTTGCCGACGAAGCCGGCGTACAGCCAGCGGCGCAGACCCCCGGACCGCCGTGCCAGCACCAGACACTGCTTCCAGCTCTTGCGGTACGCAGTTGAGTACAGGCGCAGCGTGTCTCTGTGGCGCGCACCCGGCGAAGAGTGTCGGTGCCCATCGATGTACTCCAGCCGGCCGTAGTGCACCTCCTGCAGCCGCGTCAGTGGATGCTGTACTAGCTGCTGCGCTATCGAAGCCGCCACGCCTGCGAGCAGGATGAAGCTCGGCTCCAGCATGTAGTGCGGCCGGATCACCGGGTTGCCGCTGCCGCTCCCTTCCTCGTCTGTGAGACTGCTACCATTGCTGCCGCCGCCATTGCTGTTCATGACGCTGGCGGCGGCAATCTGGCGCTGCTGCGACTCTGACAGCCGTGCGTACTGCCCGTACCAGCTGCTCACGAACGCGTAGAAGCACTGGCTCTTGACTGCCTCGAAGGTGCCGAAGAAAGCCCCATATCCCATGCTGTCCTTGATCAGGCTCAGCGTCCAGCCGGCGAACACGCCACGCACACCGATCTCGCGCGTCTTGCGGCTGGCGTACTGCCACATGTTGCTGTACTTGCCCTGCATCAGCTCGGCGCTCTGGAATCGCACCTGTAGAGCATCCAGCGGCGCGGCCAGCACCGACTGCATCGCGCCCGCCGTCGCTCCAGCTGCAAATGCTGTCGCCACCGCCGGTGGTGGGTAGATCCTTCGCTCCGGCCGCGACGATGGCTCATGTAAGTGGCCCAGCGTCTGCAGGTAGGCCGTGTATAGCACCGCACCCACGGTAGCGTTGGCGAGCAGCGGCGGTAGCACTTGGTTAGGAATGAAGCTCCAGCCGTGGTGCTGGACTGCATGCGCCAGTAGAGCTGGCGTGGTCAACCGCCATGACCAGGCCTCCTGTGCTTGGATTCGAGGGTTGATTGCCCGTACGTAGCCCTGTAAAAGAAGACGAAACCCGCAAATGTTCAGCGTCCGTGTCCAGAAGCTTGATGAGTGTGAGATGGGGAATTTACCATGTAGCTGTTGGCGATGTCAGTCTTGGAACGTCCCGTCCATATCGAGATGTCGTCTCGTCGTATTGTATTACTTACTCTACCCTCGTACGGAAAAAAGCCTTGATGGGAGCGCGGAAGTAGAACGATAGGAATCTGGCGCTGATAGCACGCATGCCAGCCGCCGTCACGCCCGTGGTTGCATTGTCCTGCTTCTTCTTCTCCTTCTTGGCCTTATGTCGTTCATGGGAGGATTCAGATGTCATCGCCTCGATGCCATCTTTCATTGCCGTCGGAACTAGCGACTAACAACAACTAGTTGTCGGTAGAGTCTAGTATGATATAAACATTGTATACGGGGATTTTCGATGGGAAAGTCGGCGATGCCCAAACCAAAACGGAAGGAGCGAAGCCAGACAGAGACACGTCACGTGAAGACCAAGCCCAGGCTTCCCATCCCGCCAACCCGTCTCCCGCTTCCCGCTTCCCGCTTCCCGCTTCCCGCTTCCCGTGGCCGTGCCCATCGCGAGTCGCGTCAGAGCAACGTGAAAGTCCCGCCGCGTACAGGACTGAGCTGGACGTGGTGGAGCTTGTGCCTGTGCTGTACTGGCTTGTTCCCGCTTCGCTGCTGTTCGAACTTGACTGTTGTCCGCGCCTCCATCCCTCTTTCTGTCTCTGCCGCCGCTTCATCAACATCCCTCACAACCGTCGCAACCCTTCATCCGCTGGATACGTCGTCCGGCGACATAATCCATCATGGCGGACGAGGTCAGCATCGACAAGGCTACCTTCCATAACCGGCTGTCCGCGCTCGTGTCGCAGTGGAAGACGGACAAACGCTCGGGAAACCATGTCTTTGGCGATGTCGGCAGTATCGCCATCGTCATGGGCAAGAGCGACGAGGCTCTTGGGTTCCAAAAGGCGAATGCGATCCAGTTCTGGCTCCTCGGCTACGAGTTTCCCGCCACCCTGTTTCTGATCACCTCGGAAGCCATTTACATCGTCACCACCAAGAAGAAGGCCACCTATCTCGAGTCGCTGAAGGATGGCAAGATTCCTGTTGAGATCATTGTCAGGAGCAAGGATGCCGCAGAAAATGCGAAACAATTCGAGCGCTGCACAGAAATCATCAAAAATGCCGGCAAGAAGGTCGGCGTTCTCACGAAAGACACCTCTACAGGCCCCTTCGTGACTGAATGGAAAGCCGCTTTAAGCGACATTAGCAAAGATGTCGAGGAGGTCGATATCAGTCTTGCTCTGTCTACCGTCATGAGTATCAAGGATGAGAACGAACTGCGTTCGATCCGCAACGCATCACGTGCTTCGTCACACCTCATGCAGGATTTCTTCGTTGAGTACATGAGCGACATTCTGGACAAGGACAAGAAGGTCACCCACAAGGTTCTTTGCGACAAGATCACTAACAAGATCGATGATGACAAGTTTTTCAAGTCGATGAAGATTTCAGGCTCATTTGACCCCATACAGTTGGACTGGAGCATCAGTCCAACTGTCATGAGCGGTGGTAACTTCGACCTAACCCTTCGTACTGATCCTGACGGCAGCAATCTTCACGCCGGTGTCATCGTCTCTGCTTTTGGTCTGCGCTACCAGACCTATGGCTCGTCCATCGCCCGCACGTACATGGTGGACCCAAACAAGGAACAGGAGAGCGTCTACAAGCTGCTCCTGTCTGTTCACCAGGCGGTCATCAAAGAGCTGAAGGACGGGGCCGTTGCGAAAGATGTGTACAACAAAGCCATTTCAACCATCAAATCCAAGAAGCCGGAATTGGTGGAAAAGTTCGTTAAGAATGTTGGTGCTGGAATTGGTATTGAACAAAAGGATGGTACACTGGTGTTGAACGGCAAGAATACGAGACAACTGAAGGATGGAATGACTTTTGCCATTACCACTGGCTTTTCAAACGTTGTGAACACCAAGCCAAGCGACAAGAAGCGCGATGCCACATACTCTGTTTTACTCAGCGATACTGTTCGTATCAACGCTGCTGGAAACGGTTCTGGTGAGCCCTTCGTCTTCACAAAGGATGCGACCATGGACCTGGAAAGCACATCCTTCTTCTTCAACGATTCAGAAGAGGAACAGGAGAAGGAAAAGCCAAAACCAAAGAAGGACTCCAGAGTCGGTGCCATAGCTTCCTCCAACATCACCAAGACACGACTCAGAGGACAAGGCAACACAACCGCCAACGAGGAGAAGGAGGCTGCTCGAAAAACACATCAGAAAGAGCTTCATTCAAAGAAGCAGAGAGAGGGTGAAGAGAAGTATGATGAAGGACATGGCAATCTAAACGGTACCGAAGAAAAGCGATTCAAGCGGTTTGAGTCGTACAAGCGTGACAGCCAATTTCCCAGCAGAATCAAAGACTTGGTGATTCTTGTTGATCCCAAACAGAGCTCTATCATTCTTCCAATTCTGGGCCGTCCAGTGCCGTTCCATGTCAACACGGTGAAGAATGCAACAGCCTATGATGACGGTACATTTACACTACTGCGCATCAACTTCCTATCGCCTGGACAGGGTGTAGGTAGGAAGGATGATCAACCTTTCGAGGACCCAGGTGCTCACTTCATCCGGTCGCTCGCCTTCCGTAGCAAGGATGGCAACCGTATGAAAGACATCGCCGATCAAATTACAGAAATGAAGAAGTCTGCTGTCCGCAAGGAGCAGGAAAAGAAGGACATGGAGGATGTTGTTGAGCAGGACAAGCTCGTCGAGATCCGCAATCGCAGACCTCACCGTCTGGATAACATCTACATGCGTCCTGCGATGGAGTCGAAGCGAATCGGTGGTAGTGTTGAGATTCATCAGAATGGTCTGAGATATCATCACCTCACCGGCCAGAAGATTGACATCCTTTTCAGCAACATCAAGCATCTGTTCTTCCAACCATGCGTTGGTGAATTGATTGTCATCATCCACGTTCATCTCATCAATCCGATAATTATCGGAAAGAAGAAGACCAAGGATATCCAATTCTACCGTGAGGCGACGGAGATGCAGTTCGATGAGACTGGCAATCGGAAGCGCAAGCATCGCTATGGTGATGAAGAGGAGTTCGAAGCAGAGCAAGAAGAAAGACGCAGACGTGCACAGCTCGACCGTGAATTCCGCAACTTCACAGAGAAGATCGCCGACGCGGGAAAGAACGAGAATCTTTCGGTTGATATGCCATTCCGCGAGCTTGGATTTAATGGTGTGCCTAGCCGGTCTAGTGTACAGATCCAGCCCACGACAGACTGTCTCGTGCAACTCACAGAGCCACCGTTCCTGGTCATCACCTTGGCAGATATCGAAGTGGTCCATCTCGAACGCGTACAGTTTGGGTTGAAGAATTTTGACATGGTCATAGTGTTCAAGGACTTCACCCGTCCTCCTGCTCACATCAACACCATTCCGGTTGAATCACTCGATGGTGTCAAGGACTGGCTCGACTCTGTCGACATTCCGTACAGCGAAGGACCGCTCAACCTCAACTGGGCAACGATCATGAAGACCGTTGTGCAAGACCCTCACACCTTCTTCAAGGATGGAGGGTGGAGCTTCTTGTCTACAGAGTCAGATTCTGAAGGATCTGATGAAGAAGAAGAAGAGTCGGAATTCGACGTGAGTGAGAGCGAATTGGCCAGTGATGAATCTTCGGAAGAGGAATCCGAGTTTGATGACGATGCTTCGGCTGAGGCTTCAGATGAGGAGGTTTCAGAGGAAGATGAAGGTGAAGACTGGGATGAAATGGAAAGGAAAGCCAGCAAGAAGGACCGTGAGGGTGGGCTGGAGGATGATGATCGTAAGAAGAGCAAGAAGAAGCGGTAAACGATTTCTTTATTGCTTGCGAGATACCTCAGCAGTGTGCTAAAAGAAAAGAGGGCGTTTATGGGCTGGCTTGAGTGGGAACTACTTGAGGATAGTAATGCGGCCCCCTCCCCCCCAAATCACATTCTAGCGATCAAATGTATTACCGATTCTTTTGAACATAAATCCTGTCTCGACATATAATAATGCAGTGGCGATGAGCATGCTGTCCTCCACAACTGTCTCATACTCGATGGCGTGTTTCCATCAGATTGGAGGTTAATTTTATTGTATCCTTCCAAGGTTCCAAATGGTATGCATCGGTGACGTAATGTGGACAGCACCGCTTTCGATTCCACTTTGGATTGCAGGTGATTTGCAGCTTGCAACTATAATGCTCCAGGCAGTTGATTCTGCACGCGTTTGATGTGTATTGATACAATACTTGCGTTCTATTCTCTTCCTTTTTGTTCGTGTTCGATAAATCATTCGGGGTTCAACCTTTGTATCTACGCGATCTCACCACAATGTCTGCAACAGTCAAGAAGACGGCCAAGGACGAAGTAGACCATCTACGCCAGCTTTCAGTAGATGGAGCCAAGTCAGGCGCATACCTGTACCCGTTCAAAGTGAGATCTTTACTACAGACAAAGATAGAAAAGTCACCGGCAGCGCGGACGTAAAGACTGATTAAAAATCTTCAGGGCATAGTTTACTACCTTTCCCATCGTAGCTTGTGGAAACCGCTACTGAACCGTCTGGCGCCGACGATCACGCTCGGCACGGGCATAACGACACTGATGTTCCTCTTCGCCTACTTGCCCCAGATGGCCGTGATGGCCATCAGTTCTGGCCCACTAGCCGCGGTCACTGCCGGTCTGCTCGTCCTCAGCGAGAGCAGCACCCTCACCATGGTCTTGTCGAAGATGTTCCTCATCGAGGACTCCCTGGTCGACACCTTCGACGGTACCCTTGTCGCCAAAGGCCATACTGCCCTGGTTGAACGGCAGAGGCGGGTCAAGGGTGCCGGCGCTGGAGATGCCATTGCCAGGCTCGGTAAATTGGCTGGAAGGCCGTTCGCTAAATTTACACCCTCGGCCGTTGTGAGGTACTTTTTCTACCTGCCGCTCAACTTCATTCCCATCGTCGGAACGGTGGCTTTCATCGTGTTACAGGGAAAGAAGTTCGGTCCTACAGGTTTGTTCATCTTGAACTGATTAATGATGGGACGTTCCAAATTTGCTGACTTGGTTGATTGCACAGCTCATAGTAGGTACTACTCTCTCAAGAACATGAGTAAGACCCAGAGAGGTAAATGGGTCGACGAGCGGAGGGCCGCATATACCTCGTAAGTGCAGTTAATCGCCAGTCGAACTTGGTCGTTTCTAATCAGGTAGCGCAGATTTGGCATCCCTGCCGTACTTTTGGAGATGATTCCCATCGCTGGAATATTCTTCGCCTTCACCAACACGTGTGGTGCTGCATTGTGGGCCGCAGATCTCGAGCAGAAGGAGAGCACAGCTCCTACTTTGAGACAACAGAGTGGAAAGGTTCAGTGAGATAGATCGCCTCCACTTTTGGGGTTCTTCTGACAGCTCATATATGGCATCTCACAATTCGTACTCAGGTAGCGACTGATCCTGCAATCCGTATTATAGAAGACATTCTTGGCATCTCTACAGGCCATTGGGTGGTATGGAGTACTGTATATCATCTTTCCGTACCATTCCATTCGTATGTTCCCAATAGATTGCAGCTGTATCAAATAGAATGGAACGTAAACCCATTCGAGCAGCTCAAAATCGAGCGGATTTCTGCTGGCACCGTGATCATGTCATACTAATTTATTGGAAATATTTTAATGCTCGTAACTTCCAATTCCATACTATACCAAGCTCATCTCTCAATGTTCGGGACTGAAGTCGCACATGCAAAGCGTAACCCTAACCCTGTTCCGGGACCCGCGTTGCCTACTTGAAACACCTACGTACTACGACTGCTGCTACCACCTTCAAGTGCGCCATCCACAGCACATCCACGACAGTACCACACAACACACACCGTTGCATCCGCCATTTCAATTATTTCGCCAACCCAGGACTCGACCTTCCAGCAGCTTTCACATCTAGAAATAAAATACACCATCCTCCAATAGGAATCCACGACGCTACGAACACCACAGTCATGTCTGACGGGCCGCTGGTTAAGGCCGACAAGGACTTCACCAAGGAGGTCGATGTTGCCATCCCAGAGGCTGAGAAGCTTTCTCAGGTGAGGAGCGCATGTGTGCTGATGAAGGGACATGATGCTGACAATGCGCTAGAACGGCCAGACACAAGCGGCAGTCGACAAGCTCACAGTGCTCGAGAAGCAGACAAGACAGCATTCCGACCTTCCATCTACCTCTCGTATCCTCACATCCATTGTCACGATATGTAAGGACAGCGGCGACTGGAGCCTGCTGAACGAGCAGGTCCTGCTGCTAAGTAAGAAACATGGACAACTCAAGCAGGCTATTACAAAGATGGTCCAAGTGGTCATGGGCTTCCTGGGAGATGTACCAAATCTTGACACCAAGCTGAGTGTCATTGAGACCTTGCGGACGGTGACAGAGGGCAAAGTATGTTTTGGATAAACATAACCGAACACTTTCACTCAGAAGACTGACTGGTATTGATTTAGATATTCGTAGAAGTCGAGAGAGCGCGCGTCACCCGTATCTTGTCTAACATCAAGAAGGAGCAAGGTGACATCAAAGCGGCGGCCGACATTCTTTGTGAGCTACAAGTTGAGACCTTCGGCTCCATGAGTAGAAGAGAAAAGACGGAATTCATCCTTGAGCAAGTTGCTTTGTGTATTGAGAATGGCGATTGGACACAAGCTGGTATCCTCGGCCGCAAGATCTCGACTCGCTACTTTGCACGCAAACCAATCAAGTCTGCTGAACAGCTGGAGAAGGAAAAGAAAGAGAAAGAGGAGCGGGAGCGACTACGGGCGGATGGTACGATCGGTGACGAGGAGCCTCTGGACGACGATGTGACGGATCTGAAGCTCAAATACTACGAACAACAGATAATGCTTGCCAAGCACGACGACAAATACCTCGAAGTCTGCAAGCACTACCGGTCGGTTCTGGATACGCCCGCGGTGGAAGACAATCCCGAACATCTCAAGGCAGCTCTACAACGCGTTGTCTACTATGTTCTGTTGGCACCTTATGACAACGAACAGTCAGATCTGTTGCACCGTATTTTCCAGGACTCACGGCTGCAGACTAGTTCCCCGCAGGAATATCAACTCTTGAAGCTCTTCACTCTGACCGAGTTGATGAGGTGGCCAAGCATCGAGTCCAACTTTGGCGCGCACCTCACCTTGACAGACGTTTTCTCAGCACAGCCAACCCCTTCAGACAAGGATGAGAAGGCACACCAACGATGGCTCGACCTACGCAAGAGGGTTATCGAGCACAATGTTCGCGTCATCGCGCAATATTACACCCGCATCACCTTCAAGCGTCTAACTTCTCTTCTCGATCTCCCAGCCAAAGAGACCGAGAAATACATCTCGGATCTCGTGGTTAACAAAACCATCTGGGCACGTATTGACCGACCGGCAGGCATTGTGTCGTTTGAGAAGAAGCGCGATGCAGATGAGGTCCTGAACGAGTGGTCAGCTAACATGAAGTCCCTTCTGGGCCTCCTGGAGCGGATCGACCACCTTATCACCAAGGAGGAGATGATGGCACGGATTCAACCCGATAGCACGTCTAAGAAGAGTGTCAAGGATCACTAGGAAGAGAATGACAACCCTCTTCTCGTTTGGTACGGTACGACAATTCCAGTTTACCCATCAGATATAATTCTATACAAATTCGAAAGCGTGTACTTGTACCTGATCGAACTGGGCGACCCACGTATCCAATTCGATCTGCAGCTGCCCGCCTGGATTTACCAGCTGTTTCTTGAAGCATCAACCGATATAGATGTGCCATTTCCCTTCTTGCAACACTACAGAAGGCTCGCATCCGCAGCGAGTAGCAGAGAATCTCTGCACGTAGACGCCTACCATATGTTCTTCGCGGCCTACATGGTTTACCACCAATCGACACGAATCCTTGATTGGGAGGCCGAAAATCCCGCCGCCAGATTACCCCTGGAGGCCGACCTTCCGCACACAACTCCAACGGCCAAGGCCTTGAATGAGATGCGGTGGGATTCAACACGGCTATATGTCAAACTCTGCGCTAATATCATTTACTTCTCCTCACCCCAACGCCCCGGCAGTGCCAAACCATACAACATGTCCACACGGGTGGAGCTCATGCAGCTGATGAATCTCGATGTTCGTAACCTGGGTGAGGGTCTTGGTCTCTTTCCAGTAGCTAATCCTGACCTCGGGGAGTGAGAGGCTACCCTGAGCATTTCTCAGTTCGTCAGCAGTTGGTCTTTTGGAGCCATATGTCGATAGAGAGCTTTTGTGTATTAACAAAGCGAACAGTCTTGGTCATGTCAGAGTTGTCCACTTTTGGCAACTTTTCACCATCATGTGTCTCATCTTGTGCTCGTATTCCCTTGCCATTTACTCCTGCCGTCCGTCATTATCCAACGTCTATCCATCTGTAGCAAACGTACATAAATATAGTCTGTCCATCCCATTCGCTATTGGCTTGTCTTGTAGATGGCCCCATGGAAGTGATGAGACTGCTTTATTTCTAAGCTTACAAGATGGCACCCAGGAAGGTTTGATGAAGTGATACAAGATTGCCTGTCATATGTTCATTCCAGCTATTATGTGTCGAGTATTTGAGGTGGTCATTATTTACCGGGTATACAGCAATATTCACGTATTACTTCGAAGCCGATGTATCCATGGCGCAATGCCATATGCCGATCGAGGCATTCTATAGCCTTGAAAAAAGTACAAATATCCCCACCTATCCGAGCAGCCGCTCAATCCAGTCTCTCACAGCCATCCAGGCACCTTCGTCTCTCGGTCCCAATGCTGCATCTGTAGTCCGGAGGGAATGTACTGGTCGCTGGCCGGCGATCTGTTCGGCGGAGAACCACATGCCGTGAAGGCCGTAGGGTACGCGCTGGGGAAGATGGACCCTGGCGACGATGGTGCGCATGTCACGGGCGTTGAGGATCCAAAGCTCGCTGTGAGCGCGAAGTGGGGATGCGTCTGAAGGGACTTCGCCATCGCGGCCCAGCTGCGACTCATCGAAGGCATAGAACAGAAGGTGTCCATCGTCTTCATCTGTGGAGGTGGAGGTGGAAGACGCCGGTACGAACCGCGGCTCTTGCGCATACCAGCCTTCTGGCAGGCGGAAGATCCTGATCGGGTCATCTGGATCATCGTGTTCGAGGATCTGTGCTACTGATCGACTATCCAACACGCCGGTCACGCTCTTGGGTGGCCGAGCTTGTCCTCGTTGAATCAAAGATTTGGCGTCCACTTTGACCAGAGCGTCGATCTTGGTAGCTTTGCCAAGCGCTGAGCCGAATTCAGTCGTCGTCGTCGAGCAGCCGTAAACGTATCGGGCGTCTTGCATCTCGAGCGCTGGATGGACGGATGGAAACTCAAAAGCGACGGCGGTGAGTGCCCACTGGTGTTTGATCTGTTTGCTTCGAAGATCGAACTGATAGTAGTACAGTCTGCACTGCTCCTCATCAAAAAGCTCGTCCATGATCCAGGGTGAAGGATGATCAAGGTCTGCTGATAGCTGAAGAAGTGCCTGTTTCTCCTCTGTAGGTGACTCGAGGGTAGAGCACCTGTCGAATATAGCCCGGTCCTCTTCGATGTCATACGTTGAGAAAAAGGGCATCCGTTTCTTTCCCACCTCTGCCACAGCCTTTTTCGGTGGTGCGGGCGGTGCGATGTTGCCAGCAGCGAAGACGACCGTAGCGGAGGTCAATCGACAGGCCAGCATGTTGACGGCTGTCACCTCTCCTCTTGCGTCAATCTCGTCCCACGTGTTGGCAGTATGGAAGATGCAAGAGGCATCAGTCTCAAACCATTGGATTTCTTGGGGCGACCTCCTAGGGAAAACGCCAAAGCGAGAGGGCCTTGTGGAGTCATAAGTCATAGGAGGCATGCCTTTAAGTTGGTTCATGGGGTCCATCAGCAAGGGAAGATCCATAATCACGGTATGGGTTAAAGAGGCGCCAAAGTCGTGCATCATCTTTGCGCTGCCGATCCCAGGAACGCTAGAGTTGAGTATCATCTCTCTTCTGAGCATGCGCTCCTTCTCTGACACACTGTCTGAAGACTGTGGGACGATGCTGTATTGCACGAATGGCGGTACGAAGCAGGAGTGGAACATCATCATTTCCTTCGTCTTTGGGTCAATCTTGGGATGTGCAGTGGTCCACTCCCTCATAAAGCTCACAAGGCCACCATCCCCTCCCAAAACAGGCAACTCATCATTCGATGCCTTTTTCGGTTCTCCTTCGGCCTGGCTGCCATCGAACCACCCTACGGTCTCGAGACCAGGAAGTTGTATGCGGAGTGGAGGCCCGCTTTCACAGGTTGCAAGAGCACGCCCATCATGATAAATAACGTTGGTATTGGCAACACTGATCTTCTTGATCTTCTGTTTTGATCCCGGAAGGTGTGACAGGATGACAAGCAATATCGTTCGGATAATACAGAGAGTGACGTGCAGGAAGCTGGCCACTGGATTGACGAGCGTGGCGATCGAGGGCAGGATTGGCACTTTTAACCGTGGAGAGCTCAGAGTGTTGAGATAAAGGTCTGTGAGCACGTATTGGTTGACGAATTCAGGTTGTATCCTCCCCTTCTCATCTTTGCCAAACGACACGCCGGCAAGCATGCCATCGCCATCGAACCAGTGGGCATCGCGACCAAGATCCTCATTGGACACAGGATTGCTGCCATTCCGAATATACTGGCCGCCAGCGAGCTCTTCTGGTATGGTGCCGGTGTGCGTACATGGCGAGAGGGGCAATGTCTGCCGTATTGGCGCAAAGTTGCCAGACAGATACGGATGCTTGGACTGAGGAGTAGGTTGGATGTTCTGGCTTCTCGCTCTCTTCCTCTTGTGGCTGGGCACAGACATTGCCGTCATTGAAGCAAGCCTAGTCTTTGCATTTGTCTGGGGGACATGGACGGCAGTATACGGAGTTGTTATAATGCCTACACAAAGTAACAAGGCGAGGTGATGGTGAGAACTACAGTCCTGCTTCCCTGGAGCCGGTAGCCCGTGTCACATGCAATCAACGGGTCTGGAAACAACTATCCAAGATCTCCATATCCAGCTCGTCAACATAGGTTCTCCTCTTTCTACGATCGGACGATATGTTGCCATGCCAGGCGACGAGAGTTCAGGTTGCCGCAAGCTCCCAGAAAGTCGAACGTCATTTGCATCGGGCATCTCATGACGTCTACCAGAACCTCGCTTGGCGATCGGGTAACTCTTACCGAGCCCCGCTTCTGCCGCGTCTCTCCGCGGAATCTTGCTGAGACAGAAGTCGCGGCATCGCTATCGCTTGAGATGAAAGCGCTGAACATTCCTCTAGTTGCGACTTTGGTGTGGACAACTCGCGAAGTATGGAAGGGAGAGCACGGGAGAGCACTGTTACAGTACATACCCATAGCCAGACCCTAGTCAAAGACTTTGCCGTATGCCCAAAACTCGCTGTGTACCCCTCTGCTCCTTATTATGAAGACCAGACAGCGTTTCATCAGTGCCTGTAGAACTTCACTGGCAAGGGAGGAAACGGCGCCGCGATTTCGCGTACCCTCGCAATTCCCAATTAATTTGGAGAGATCGATGCCTGTGGATCATATAAAAGGTGTTGTTGGCTCTCTGTAGGCCAACCTTGCTGTCGTGAGGTTGTGCAAATTGAATAGGCTGGGCCAATGGTGGCTGAGCAGTCCTTTTGTATGGAACCCGCGCAGCAAGGATCTCGGCAGCTTCGAGCACATAATGCCATTTTCTCCATCAAGGCGGCATTGTAAGAACGGCCGTCATTGAAGAACCTTGCCTGCTTCTGGTCGCTTGGAGGACGTAAAGGTGGACAATAAACATGCCAAGCCTTCCGCTTCAATGCGGCAGGTGGAGCGTCAGGATCGCAGTCAAGTCCGTTCCAAGGTTTGTTGTCTCAAGTGGACTCGTTTGGCGAGGACGCCATTGAACGCTCGATTCCATCTTATCCGGACCTCTTCGGTATTTGTTTGTCTCGTCATTTTAATTCTCTGTTCGATATGTCTTTCAACCGCCACGCCACCGCGGCGTGTATCTAATGTAATGCGACCAACACACCCTTGACGCACCCACCAGCACCCGAGAGCGACCACGTCTCCTGTCTTTTATTCCTGCAAGTATCCATAACACCTCGTAGCCAGCCATGGGTTACGACTACGCGCTTGTGTGAGATGAGCCCAATCACGAAAACCACAGAAACGAAGGATCGCCTTGACTGATCGACCATTCTACCGTTTGGCTAGACATCTCGTGTATACCATCCCACCCGCAATCGGCCTCTCCGTACTGTACGCTCCCTTGTGTACGAGGTTGGATCTGTACAAGATCGCGTTTCTCATTACGATCGCCGTCGTTTCCACCATCCCATGGGACTCGTATTTGATCAGGACTAATGTCTGGTCCTACCCTCCACACGTAATCCTGGGCCCGACCCTGTTGGGCATACCGATCGAGGAGGTCTTCTTCTTCGTCATTCAAACCTTCAACACCACTCTGATTTACCTCTTCCTCAACAAGCCGGTATTGCATCCAATCTATCTGGAGAAAGAGAAAGGGAGCCACAAATGGAAGGCGATCAAGGTGGGCGGGCAGGTTGCCTTGGCCCTCGGTCTCAAGAAGGGTGCAGATTTCGTGAAAAGTGGTGGTGATCGGACATATTTGGGATTGATCCTGATCTNGGCTTTGCCTTTCCTCTTCCTGCTTTGGACTTTAAGTTACCAATTAGTGGTGGGCTTGCCGGTCACAAGTACACTCGTTCCAATCCTCACGCCGACTCTGTACCTGTGGGTAGTGGATACCCTTGCCTTGAGGCGCGGTACCTGGGTCATTGAGTCCAACACGAAGACAGGGTTGACGCTGTGGCCAGGTCTGGAGATTGAAGAGGCTTTATTCTTCTTTCTTACAAACTGCCTTATTGTGTTCGGCCTTGTGGCTTTCGACAACGCTGTTGCCATCTTAAACATCTTCCCTGCCCACTTCGGACGCCTCGGTGGCTTACCCTATCCATCTAAACTGGTCCAGGCGCTGCTGCTCCCTACCGCTGCTTACGACGACGATCGCGTTCTCGGTTTGCGACAAGCTGTGAACCGCCTGAAGAAGAAGTCGAGAAGCTTTTATTTGGCTAGTGGAGTTTTCCAGGGCCGCCTACGAATCGATCTTACCGTCCTTTATTCCTTCTGCCGAGTTGCAGATGATCTCATTGACAATGCTCAAGACGTAGAGGAAGCTAAGGAATGGTTACTGAAGCTGAAGATCTACTTGGACCTGTCTTATGGCGCAGACGAGAGAGCTGGCGACGGACAGCTGAGAAAAGCTCGCGATGTTAATCAAGGACGCGCGACCCTCTTTGTGGCACAACAGTTCCCTCCGGAGGCCCAGCTGACTTTGTTTATGCTTCCAACCGATCGTTTAGACAAAGAACCTCTCTATGAATTGCTGAAGGGCTTCGAGATGGATCTCACCTTCTCTTCATCATCCAGCCCAATCAAAAACGAGGGCGATCTTGATAAGTATGGTGCGCGGGTCGCTGGAACAGTCGCTCTGCTGTGCATTCAACTCGTACTTTACCACTACCCTGACGTCTCGGATAGGAAAGCGAAAGAGCTGATGCTCGCTGGGCACAATATGGGAATTGCGCTGCAGTACACCAACATCGCACGAGATCTTGGCGTCGATGCCGACCTTGGTCGCTGCTATGTGCCGCCATCATGGTTGAAGAAGGAAAAACTCACTCCTGAAACATTCATTACAGGCCTCAAGAAGGGCGGCGATGAATTATTCAGCAAGAAGGTCGAGAACATTCGTGATCGTCTGCTCGAGCGGTCGTTCTCCTTCTACGATGGCAGCGTTAAGGCCATTGAGGAGCTCCCAGCGGCTGCACGCTCTCCCATGCGCGTCGCGGTCGAGAGCTATATGCAGATTGGCCGGGAGCTCCGACGACCTGGATACAATATCAAGGCTGGCAAGGCCAGCGTTCCCAAGTGGAAGCGGATACTGGTCGCCTACCGCGCCCTCAAGGGACCCGTCACGTGATCCATAGATGCGCCTGTTTGAAAAGTATACCATAGACTGTACAGGAATGATCTCGAGAAGATATCCCGTATTGGATTGATACAACTGCAATTTAAACTATTCTGTATTACCTACCTCTCATTAGACATTTGTGCTTCGACACGTTTCTGCGGCTACCCTCTAGTGCCAGATCGCGGGGAGATCGTGGTTCCGTTGCCGCTCCCAGATCAGGCTAGCTACCATAAGTAGTTGATGGCGCCGATCTATGATATCACATGAAAGTCGAAACGAGACGAGACGAGACGCGGGACTGACTGTTCCAATGCTCGACTAGTTTTCCCTCAACCTCAACCTCTCTCTCACCATGTCTACGCAGAAACTTGGGGTCAAATGGTCGACAAAGGTGCGCGGCAGAAGACCGCTATCGTGATAGGTTGGTCGAGCCTTTCCAACATGGCAAGCAAATGCGGGCATCGATCACAGAGAAAACAAAACTGATCACTCCTTATCACACAACAGGTGCCGGTGTAGGTGGCGTCTCGACTGCCGCCCGTCTAGCTAAGGCTGGGTTCAAAGTAACCGTCCTGGAGAAGAATGACTTCACAGGAGGGAGGTGCAGTCTGATCCACAAGGATGGCTATCGTTTCGACCAAGGGCCGTCACTGCTCTTGCTCCCACGACTATTCGAGCTCACGTTCGCAGAGCTGGGCACGAGTCTGAAGGGCGAGGGCGTGCATCTAGTGAAATGCGAACCGAACTACAACATCTGGTTTGGCGACGGCAGCCTGTTCACACTATCGACGGACCTAGCAGTGATGAAACGCGAGATCGAGCGGTGCGAAGGCAGAGATGCGTACGAGCGGTACCTNGGCTTTCTCGCCGAGTCGCATCGCCACTACGAGCTCAGCGTCACGCATGTGTTGCTCAGGAATTTTACCAGCCTCACGTCAATGCTGCGGCCCAGCTTCCTACGCCATCTGTTCGAGCTGCACCCTTTCGAGAGCATCTGGGGGCGCGCGTCAAAATACTTCTGGACGGAGAGGCTGCGTCGGGTGTTCACCTTCGGTAGCATGTACATGGGCATGTCCCCCTTCGATGCCCCTGGCACGTACAGTCTGCTACAATACACTGAGCTCGCCGAGGGTATCTGGTACCCCATCGGTGGTTTCCACAGAGTGGTGGAGGCTCTAGTGGAGGTTGGTCGGCGTTTCGGTGTTGAGTACAGGCTTGGAACATCTGTGAAACGAATAGTGCTGGATCCGGAAGGCTCGCGCGCTATTGGTGTCGAATTGGAATCTGGAGAGATCCTACGGGCGGATGTGGTGGTGAACAATTCGGACTTGGTCTATGCTTACAATAACCTACTCCCTCAAACACCCTATGCCGAATCTTTGAACGGTAGACCCGCTAGTTGCTCAAGCATCAGTTTCTATTGGGGTCTCTCGCAGAAGGCGCCACAGCTTGAGGCTCACAATATTTTCCTTGCTGATGAGTACAAGGAGTCCTTTGACAGCATCTTCAAGCGGCATCTCATACCGGACGAGCCCAGCTTCTACGTCAATGTACCAAGCCGAGTCGATTCTTCCGCAGCTCCAGAGGGCAAAGATACGGTCGTGGTACTGGTACCTGTTGGCCATCTGGTTGGAGACGAGCCAGGTGACAGTGTACGTGGTAAGATGAATAAGCCAGGGGACGGCAAAGCAGACATCAAAAATCTCTCGCCAAAGAACCAGCCAGGCATCAAACCATCTGAACACCAAGACTGGCCGGCCATGATCGCACTCGCACGCCAAACTATTCTACAAACCATCAAGGCACGGACGGGCGCCGATTTGGGTCCTCTGATTGTAACCGAGTCGACTAACGACCCTGCTACCTGGAGGTCTCGCTTCAACCTCGACAAGGGAGCGATTCTCGGCCTGTCGCATTCGTTCTTCAACGTACTCAGCTTCCGGCCTTCGACTCGCGCCAGACGGGGTGGGTTGTTCGACGGCAAGCTCGGGGGTGGCATCCTTGGCAGGGTAGGCGAACTACTGGGCGATGTCGGACGCTCAAAGCGTGATATTGCAGCTCTCTACATGGTTGGGGCAAGCAGTCACCCTGGTACCGGCGTACCAATATGCCTCGCTGGAGGTCGACTGGTCGCCGAGCAGATTCTTGAGGACCTGCACATGCAGATCCCGTGGCATCAAGAGAAAGGCCCCGTCACCACCGCTGCAAAGACCGGCAGTGACAGCGATGCCGCTACAAGTCCACTAGACCTGCCCGACCCACCCACTTGGATAGCTTGGGCATCGTCGGTCTTGGGCTTCGTCCTCGTGTTGCTGGTGTCACTACTTCTACTGCCAAAGTCGTAGTCGGGCTATACTTTATACCGATGTTTAGAAGTATGGTATGATCTGCTCCTAGAGTTGTGGGGTACTTAGTCGCTAGTCGCTGCTAGTAAGTTACAAAGCTAGATTCATGGAGACCTCCAGGTCGTACTCTTGTAAGCTATTGGATAGAAGAGAGGCTTCACCTTATCTTTTACAAATGCTATCCCCTGCCTACTGGGAGACTCTGTGCTGTGTGAGCTCTCGTACCAGACAGAGTTGTCACCTGACCTTGGCGATCATGAGATGATCCGTCCTCGCCGTCGCCGGGAGGGGCGGCCGTAGCTGCACACTCAGCGGGTTACATCAAATCTCCAACCGACCATGTCAACGTCCCCAGAGCATTACCTCCTATGTTGGCGCGTACGACTAAGCGAACTGCACCGCATTGATAGCAAAACAGCCAATCGGCTGATGCGGACCCAGGACAAAAGCCCTGTGATCCACGGAGAACAGACAAGCGCTAGCTCGCCAGTCTGCGAGAGTCTTGTGACTGTGAGACATTAGCGTCGAGCGTTTCCACACTGATCCGTCCCTCGCTCTCTGGCTTTCCTTCCTTGCAGGAGGTCTGTTCAATCCGGTCGAGAGAAAAATGGGCTGATCGTGGAAGGGGGCCCGGTGACACGCGATTACGTGAAGACTGGGCGTCGCAGATCGACAGCCAGCCTTTTCGGCAACAAGTGCCGATGCAGCCACACCTTAGGAGCTGAGGGGAGGGGAGGGAGGTCGATCGCGGGATTACATTTCAGTTCCCGGGTGCATGAGAGTGGGTGAGCACTGAGATTTCGTACATGATGATGACAGCCATAAGCGTTGAGAGCTCTTGATCATATGAAGCAAGACGAACAACGTTGATCTACATATCGCGAAGGAAACGAGACGAAAGCTTGCACGGTTCGAAAGAGCTGCTTAATCATCAATGCGACGCGGGCCGGAGCTTCCGCCGCTGTTGGCTTAATCATCAAAACTGCGGCAGAAGTCGTGGCATGGATCGCTTTGCCAAAACAGAACCCGCGCCGACTATGATGGCTACCCTTTTCCACATGTCCAGCAGAAGTTGGTGATGACTCTGGATGACGGACGTCTCTCTTTGCGACCTTCACGCCCTCACTAGATTCCTCTCGACGTCGATGAAGCTTTTGCGGTCGATGCTTGATCGCACTGTAAGCATCGTGCACTATGCCGCTTCAAGCCTAGTCGGATCTAAACGGCCACTAGCAGCAAAACTCTATTTCCACAGAGAGAATGTTAGACATCATCACTTCGACGTTATCATTCTCGACGTTGTCCAAGAGCAACCGCTGTCGTTGTATGACCGCCACACCCCTGAGATGGAACTGCCAATCATGCTCTTGACCACTCGTTTGCCTGTCTTCGTCTACCCTTCTTGTATCTATGCCCGCGGAGCTTCGAGGTATAGCGTGGTCACGACCCCGGCTAGACATACTCTCTATTCGTTTTCCGTCCCTCTGTCTCGTCGCTGATACAACTTTACAGCGATGTCGCATGCGCAAAGCGCATGTGCTGCTGCGTGTAGCTGCTTTGTACTCGCATCCGCTATTCATCAGTTCAGTTCCGTTTCACCAATTCAACCCATACGTCCCGCACCCTACGATGCTGTTGTTATCACAAGAACGGATCATCTTGACGTCAACGGTCCAGCCGTTGCAATGAAAATGGGGCCATTGCCTTTGATCGATATTGGCTATCAGAGACTCCTATGCCCGTGGAAGTAGCAAAGATCGATCGAACGTGGCCCTGCTCTATGACCCGCGGATTGGTCCGGATCTGTTACCCTCCTTCTGCAGCTAGGAGGTAATGGGCTCTAGGTATCGTGGACATCGCCATTTTCGGTGTGGCACCATTGCAGTCCAGTGCGGAGGTTCTGTAGATGTCTATAGAGAACGTGCTATACGTCATGCCGGTAAACCCTCTTCTGGACCCGTCGATGTCACAAGTTCCTCAGTCTAGGAGATAGCAGCTGGATTGTTAAGGTATACAAAGCTGCCCCTCGTACTGGTCACTTTATTGATGCCCAGTCCAATCCAAGATCCTGTTCAAAAAGCGGCCGTTCCTCCCAGGTCTCGTGTAGCTCGTTCTTTCTCCAAGACGTAGTTGTCCATCCTCATCCAGCTCAGCAACACGAATCCAAATCCAAGTGAATCTCTCAAGATGGGCCTGTTCAGAAGGAACGATGCTTTGAACCTCAACTGTGAGTATTTTGGACTGTTATCCTCACACAAAGGGTAAATGGCTGATCAATATGCAACAGCCAACTCCGTCAATGGCGGGACGGCAGATATCGCAATCACCACCCGTGGCAGTGACTGGTATTTCACCGTCACTGCCATTATGGCGGTCTCTACTTTTGCCATCGTTGTTCTCGCCCAAATGAAGCCTCGCCAGCATCGTATCTTCCACTACATCACTGCCTCGATAACTCTGGTCGCTTCGATTGCCTACTTCACAATGGGCTCCAATCTCGGCTTCACCCCCATCCAGGTCGAGTTCCAGCGTGGTGAGGGGATCGTACGTGGCAATTACCGCGAGATCTTCTATGTTCGCTACATCGACTGGTTCATCACCACTCCACTTCTGCTACTCGACCTCCTCCTTACCGCCGGAATGCCCTGGCCTACCATTCTCTACGTAATCCTCATCGACGAGGTCATGATTGTCACTGGGTTGGTCGGCGCTCTTGTCAAGAGCTCATACAAGTTCGGGTACTTCGCCTTTGGCTGCGCCGCTCTCTTCTACATCGTCTTCGTCCTTGGCTGGGAAGCCCGCAAGCATGCCAATGCCCTTGGTTCCGACGTCGGCCGCACCTTCCTCACGTGTGGCTCCCTCACTGTCTTCCTCTGGTTCCTTTACCCAATCGCTTGGGGTGTTTCGGAGGGCGGCAATGTCATTGCTCCAGACTCTGAGGCCATCTTCTATGGTATTCTGGACATCCTTGCCAAGCCTGGCTTCGGTGCTCTTCTTCTCTGGGGTCACCGAAACATCGATCCTGCCCGTCTGGGTCTGCACATCCACGACTATGATGAGAAGGACGCTGTTTACACCGACAAGTCGGCCCCTGGAACTGCCAACAACGCTGCGAACACCACCACCAACACCGCCAACCCAGCCTCTGCCGAGGGTAACACAATCTCTGCTGCTCCTCAGGCAACGGTCTGAGCCTCGAGGCGCGCGCCCATGACGGGGAGATTCCTGAAGGACTTGCTGGCAGGTCGGACGCGGTTGACTAAAACTTTGCTCACATACCCATCTTCCTACTGCCAACATACTTTTTTTGGTCGCCTCGTTTTAATGTAATGGATCCGTACGAGAATGGACGACGACTTTCTGATTTTCTAAACCAATGCGGAAGTTCTCCTTCCAAGAGCTCAACGATACCACCTTTGCGACATTGTGGGGACGGCTCTCTTAATCGTTTATCGCGTATGCTTGAACGTCAAATACCTTTTAGTTGCCGTAGTTCTATAATACATCTACATGCCTGCCTAGAAGATCCTTTTGAATAACCGTCCAGCCCTTATTATACAAAAGCAGCGTGAAAGTCGTGCTGACCTGTAGAAACTCGATTTATCGGTCAATCCCATCCCTGCTTACACAGCCTTTTCGACCTTCCGCACTAGCTTGCGTACTTTCCGTATCTCGACTTCGATCTCCCTCATCCCTCTCGCAGCGTCGATCGCCTGTGGTAATGGACCCTCAATAGCGGCGATAAACGCGGTTTGCGTGCGTCGTAGCTCATTTGGCACTAGGATGCCGAACCACCGGATGGGATCACTTGTGGGGTTAGACTTGGCCCTCTTTTCATCGCTCGAATGCTCTCCCTGCGTGTTCGATGTCGACTCCTTCGAATCCTCATCTGACGGCGACGGCGATAGGGGTGGCGACGGCTGCTGCTGCGGATCCTGAGACGACTTTGTCCGCGCAGATTTAATGATGTCTTTAGTTTCTGCGCCGCTGTCGTCGTCGGAGAGGCGACTGTCGTCTTTCGCGGCATTCTCATCGTCGACCTTGCGCGGCAACACAACACTCGCGAAGGTTGGCGATTCGTCCTCTTCCATATGGAATTCGCACACTCTAGTGGCCTTCATCCTCTCATCGAAGTAGTCCTGTCCATACCGTCTGGCCCTGCCAGCAGAAGGCGCTTTGAAGTTGGCTTGCGCGAGTGAGAAGAAACCACTTGAGAAATGATTGGACAGTTCATTGCGAGCCTGTTGATATTCGTGCAGACGGGTGAGGTAGATGGTCCATAGCTCGTCTAATCTATCGTTCAGTGCCTTCAGATCTGATTCAGAGCTGGGCTTTGGTGTTGAGATTGACGTCGACGCAAGGTCGGTGTTATTTTCCCTTATGGTGTGAGCACCCAATGAAACCATTTTTCAAGTATTCAAGTCTTTTCAGATGTGACAGTATGAGCGTTTGGCCGAGTGTTTGGTCTATATATCTAAAGCTCATCATACAATGATGTTTGGATAGTGCAGGTGGCATTACTTTCTGTCGGCTGAAGCTCGGGCTTTAAGCACCTCTAGCAAGCTCCCGCCGACCGACATCATACACCTCCGAGGTTCAGATCGTAATCTACAACACATCACTAAACTGCCATAGATCGTGAGTGTCGAGACAAGACGACAACGACGATGTTGCAGAACCGTGTCTTCCCGAAAAACAGAATACCGGCGATACGCCGATTACGACCTCCCAGCAATGTCTCTGGGCCTCGCCTCTTCACGCAAAATGCGCAGCTGCTTCTCCTCGCGCCGCACACTTCACGCCCACATCTACCATATCTCTCACAACCATCATTCCGCCGGCTGCCACCAACGAAACTCTCAGGACCTAACCGACAAATTGCGCGACTACTGTCAACAGAGACTAAACGATACCTACGAGACCAATTCTGGCTGGCCGTAAAATGGGGTGCACTTACTTGGGCACTCATTATGGCAGGCAGCCTCGGATGGTTAGGCTACAACATCGAGGCACATGAGCACCGCACACCGACACCCGACGAGTGGTCCTTCTGGTCGCGACAGAAGCTACGTGCCGTACGCATGAAACAGTCCGACGAAGAGGGAAATGGGATCATCGACTGGGCAGTGGTATGGTCCACAGCGCAGGACTTGATCGAACGATTGGAGGACCCAAATACCGACGGGAAGGATATTTCTGAAGTACTCGAAGGTGGTGTGGACATCCCCGATGTCGGTAAGGCGGGCTTTGACGTGTCAGCTAAGTCATGGCCGTGGAGGGCATGCTACCATGAGGCTCTCATGGCGGCAGCGATTGCCACAGAGCATCTTGATGAGATGGTCCTGGACAAGACGAGGCGCCTTGTTTTTCCTAAGGAGGTCATGATTGGCCCCAGCAATCCAGACCCGAGGCCTGTCCCAACATATATGCACGAGGCCCCGTTGGAAGAGAATTGCGGCCCAGCCTCACCTGGCCCAGAGACGTTCTACATGCGCATCCTGACCACCCGTGGCTTCACCACCACTCAGAAGCTTGATGCTGCTCTCGGCTACGCCAACTATCTTGAATACAAAGGCGCGAAAGCGGCCGCGACTGAGATGTACGAGTGGGGTCTCGATATCGCTAAGCAGGCCTTGCCGTCTGCTGATACCGTAATCGACTCAAAGACAGCCATCATCAAGGATGAAGCTGGTGCGACCGGTGCTTCGGAGAACCTCCTCAGGGCCACAACTAGTCTGGCCATTCATCGTGCCCGCTCAGGTAACACGTCAGCCGCTCTTCCCATTCTTCTCTCGCTTCTTCGCGCCCGAAGAAGCGCCTCAGAATCTTCTACTACAAACCAACTAGACGCAATCGAACCCTCAAAGTCCCAGAGGAGAACTCCAGGCAGCGGTCTTCGCAGGATAGTGGCTATGCTTAGTCCTCCTCCCTTTCCACCACCTCCGCCTTCCGGTGACACCCCCTTCACAAATCCCAGTGGCCGGCCTAGCTGCGAAGATGCGGAATTGATGGTCTACATTGGTGAAATCCTCTTCGCCACTGCAGGTGACAAAGGTCTGAGCGAAGGCATCAGCTGGACAAGGCAAGGCGTTACCGTGGCAGAGGCAAACTTGCAATCGCCAGCAATCTCGAAATCTGTCTCTCCGAAAGAGGCCCAGGCTTGGGTCGGCAAGTGCAGGGAGTGTCTCAGTACAGGCGTCGGTAACTGGGAGACCATGCTCGCTCGTCTCACCCTGGAGGCTGAGAGTGCTGCTGGCAGAGAGGGCGACAGGAACGCTTCATGGTTAGAATGGCGTGGTTGGTTCGGCGGCAATGGTGGCAAGGGCAAGGTTCTTGATGAGCTGAGTGTAGGTGTCGTCGCAGATGAGCTGCAGCGTGTCGCCGCATTGAAGAAACGTATAATCAAGGAGGGCATCGATAGGGAGCTAGAGAAGTACAGGCACGCAGGTGGAGGCTTCTACATGGGTCGATGATGCTGCTGTAAGAGCCTTGGTTGTACCAGCGCCACTTGAACGCGTAACCACAGGTATAATTTGTCTGGTTTGTATCATATCATGCGTTCGAAACCGATAATCCAAAAAGACAAGCAATACGCCCAAGTTGATTCATCTCACTGCGAATTCAATTACAGTGTCGTTTTCATATATTCCTGATGTATAAACAGCATTCGTACTGTCCTTATATGGTAAAGTCAATTCTCTTTGTAACATGTGCTGTATTAGACTATCGCTGTGTAAACTCAACGGTAGGGTATTTCATTCCATAGAGCCCTACTCATATGCCGGCGGCGAGAAAGAAAGTGGCTGACGTTCGATATTGTGAGCATTTCCTTCGGTTTGAAGTCAAGCCAGCTTTTGATTTGGAAACTTAAAAGACATTCGATTGCCTGTTACGACGGCTCCTTCTGAGGCCCTCGACATTGCTAGCTTCCGTCTTTACAAGCTTGTCATCGTTAGTCTTGGCCAAGAACCTTGCGGCGTCGCTGCGCAAGGTTTTTCTCGAGCAACGTGTCTCATATATAATGGGCGAAGTGAACTGAGTAGAAGGCAGGCGCTTGTCGGATGTTCTCTTCTCCTCCAGCGATCGACCACGTTTTGTAGATGGTGTCTCATTTGGATTTCTCAAGCCAAATCTTTGAGACAGCTGATGGAGATTGTACAGTGGAGAACGAAGTATGTGATTGTGCACTGAACGCTTCTCACATCTTGGAGTCTCCAGAAGGTTGGCTGGTCGGTCAGGTCGTTGATTGCTGTTGTCGTCATTGTCAAGACTTTGCTGTTTGGCGAAATAGGAGGAGACCGTGGGAGAGTTAGCAAGGGTATCAGAGTCGTCTGAAGAGCTTTCAACCTCGTCATCCAATCGAGCGCTGATCGCCTGAGCACGCTCAATGCAGCCCACAGATGTGCAGAGAAAAGAGTCCTTGGAAGCACCTCGGTCGATAAGATCGTTCTTTAAGCGGTCATAAACCCTCGACCTCTCGCTGCTTTCTCTTGGGTATTCCGTGACCAAGTCACGATCCAGCGTCAGAGATGTCGATGCTGAAGCTCGAGAGGCTGGCGTTGTATATCTTATGGGTGACGTAGAGCTGGATGGCTGCTCTAGATTGACCACGTCAGTACCGTTACATATACGTGAATGACAAGTCCCACCAACCGTCAGCTAACGCACTGCGAATACCGTCCAGAACGGGCGTAGAAGACCTTGGGGCAGGGGAACCTTCATAGTCGCATTTCAAGTCAGATGCCTCTGATCGGCGTCTCTTTCTGCTGTAGCCTCGATGTCAGTATTCGTTCTCCGCCTTAAACCCTGTGACGATCTGCTCTACCCGCGAGAGACTCGAGCATCTGATGTAATGTCTCGGTACCACGCCTTCAACTGTAGCATCTCGCGCCGTGCCATCTTAGCCCTGCGACGCAGTGCCTTCTCCTGGCGAAGCTTAGACCGATATAGTCTGAGCACTCGCCTGGCTTCCAGTCTCCATCTATGGTTCAGTGACGGCATTGGAAATGAAGTATTTAGATCCTCGTTACGAAGTTCTATCGAATTCAGGTAGGCCGTGGCGTAGGTTCTAGGTTTTTGGGATTCAAGGTGTTGGTTTGGCTTGCGAAGCTGGTGTGAGGGGTTTAAATTCACGCGAGAAGACCTCTTACCACCAGCCTCGAGCAGGGCGTATGAGAAGCATTTTTGAATAACCTAAGTGGATCTGAGAAGTGAAAGAGAATATGCTTCACCCATTACAATAAATCTGTAACGCAAGTCAACGGGCTTTCGTGGTTTCAGAGATGCGTTTGCCATTGTCAAACAAGAAATTTAGTGTCAAGGAAACAATTAGCTGCCCTATGAAGCCCCTTTGGACTACTTTCAGGCCCGTATCACTACCGATACCACCCTGGAAATGGTGTGTTCCACATTTGTTGTTGAATGGAATGAGTGAACTTCGCCTACCATTTACCGCCTCGGTCGAGTCGAACTGCCCAACCTCCCTCTGATCTTACAGCTTTTGTACAAAATTCATTAAATCATCCGCCTGCTTTTTCCTGCCCATCCTATTGTCGGGAGTCTTGCTTCCATCTTCTTTCAAAGTGCCTCGGCATGATGATTGGCCTCCCGTTCCTCGCCTGGGCCTGGATGAAGGATTCTGTTACAGGAGAGGGGCTGTCTGTGCGAATGGTCGAACCGATCGACATGAAGAAGCTGTGTTCATTGCGTTAGTCCAGCTCTTGTCATCATACGACTCTCGTTTCTCTGGATCCTTAGACCTACCCAAAAGTGGCGGCGCTTCCGGCCATGTACTGTCCAAGGGTTCGAAGCATGCCGTTCGGGCCTGGTCCAAAGCGAATGATGTTGGTTGCGCCAAAGATGAATCCGATGGTCAGTCCCACAGCTAAACAGATATCAGTGAATCTTTTCTATTTTCATGCTCTTGCCGTCGTTCGTCAACACATACTGCCTCCCATCATGGCTCCCATCTTAGCTGTAGAGAAATGTTAGCATGCCAACCGTCGCGGTGTTCAGGACGTTGCATCATACCCTTTTCCCAGGTCGAAGGACCTGCCATACCTCCTGCACTTGCAACTGGAGGCATTTTGGAACGAATTCGCAAGTATTTATTGTTTGTATCGACCGGTAGGATTCCTTGGAGGTCAAGCAATAAAAGCGTCGGTCCAGATCCAGATGCTCGGTGGTGTCGGTAGCTACCATTTACCTCAGCAGTGTTCCCGACGGCTAAATCTCGGCAGAATACAATCCGAGACTGTCGCTGTGTGGTGCAACCACGGGGATTGTCTGTAGGAGCTGTGCGTCAATGGCAATGGTATAATCAAGAGTCTATTTGCGCACAGAGAGTGCCCTGTTCATTGACTTCATATGAAATCATGTTTCGATTCTGGCTCTCAGAGGTAATTTTGCTGGAAAAGCATGGCTCCATCAAAAGCTGTTACACTCCTATTATTACCGGCCGCAAAACCAGGCCGCACTTGTAGCTATTCCACACTGAGATACAGACCAACAAAATTCTTTACCAACAGTCTTCATTATTACTCAGATCGAATGACATGTCAATAATCATAACAGTTGAATGAAAAAAAAAAAGTGATCCAATCGGTCGTGATGTGGCATTTAGCATAAGCGAGACTGTCTTGGCTACCTCCAATCTCGTATCCAAGACAGCCCCCAGCTAAAGCTTTTGTACTCGACTGCTTAAACATTTCCAATTTTTCATGTTGGATTACCAGTAAGGTTGTTAATTTCGTTCCGATGCTTACTACCAATCTATACGGAGTTCGTTATTCTTCACGATATAACTGGTAGCATATTGCGCTTCGTCCAGCTCGTCGCCGTAGTGGTCATCATCATCGGCATGGTGGTCATTCTGCTGCTCATAGTGTGGCTGCTCGTAAGGCTGTTCGTACTTGGTCTGCTGGAGGAAGCCGTTAGCCTCGCCAGCCTCACTGCGGCTGTCCTCGCCACCAACATCTCCAACATCGGAATGGCTAGTCTCAGTGCGGTGAGGTGATTCATCATGGTCAGAGAGTGCGGTCGAGAAATCGATCAGGTTGTTTTCAGTTTCCGCTTGTGGTCTCGACATGGACTGGTGGGGTTTGCCGCTTGCGTTGCTAGATCTGTGACCACCGGCGACGAAGACGGCTGGTTTACAATCCTCGAGATGCATACTGCGAGGGAACTTGCAAGTGAAATGACTTTTGCCACCACTCTTGTTGCAGTCAGACAACTGGCAGTGATGTCCGTAGTTGCAATGAGGGTTACGGCAAGCTGATTTTTGAGGGCAGGGCCGTGACATTGCAAAGAACCTCAGCGCGTGTACCAAGCTGGGCGAGATGCCGGTATGATCAAACTCGCATTGATCGCCGTATACACACGTGTCGTGCAGAAAGTGGTCGTTGCATAGCTTCTTCTTGTGGGTGCGTGCTTTATAGGTTGAGAACTGTGAAGAGGTCATTGGGGCAATGTAGGAGTCCAACCGCTGGTCGATTGCGTTGATAGCAACCTTTCCGTCGGGAATTCCTTCGGCTCTTGGGAGATATCGGCCGTAGTCACACGGTGCGCGGGCCACGGAGCTGATGGACGAATCCCTTGCAGGTTGACTCAGAATCTCAGAGTCTCGAAGAGACTCACTTCGATCTTCATCCATGGCACTGGTCGCTCTTGGGATATACCTCGAAAGGCCATCTCCGCCATGATAAAATGGGCAGGCATCTCCTCTCTTACACCCTCCGGGAGCAAAAAACCACTTGCAGAATATTGGTTTGTCGGCACCGGTCGGCTTGGCCTCGCTAGTACGGCGAGCACGCCATGGCAAGGCGTAAAGATCAGTAGAGACCTTGAATATGTCCGACCATACTTCCGTGTTGACGTTGAGCTTGTCAAACGCTGGATGATATTCGTCTGCTTTTATAAAAGTGAACCGGCCCTTATCTTTAGCATAAGGCGCTAGGACAGGGGCGTACTCTGCGTTGTGGCATCCGGCGAAGATAATGTGCTTGCACTGTGGGTTATTGGCAAACAGTTCAAGGGTGGAGACGACTTTTTTGTGGACTGCATCAGTCGACTCGCCAGCGTCTGTCCAATCGACAAGAGGATCAGATTGGTTTAGGCCGGCTATGAAGGGAGCCAGCGAACGCTTCTCAGCCCCACAGATCTTGGACCTTGACAAAGTTCTGGAGAGATTCATAACGTTTGAATAGAATCGAATGACAATCTTGCAACTCTGGATGACCGGAACGCTCAGGATATTCCTAATCGAGGCCTGGAGAAGCCGTCCGGTTTCCTGCCCACCGTCGAATCCGCCGCCAATCAAGCTGTCGCACAAGATGTAATTATCGGCATCGACGAGCAACAGTACGACTCCTCCCTGCTGCTGAGAAGTCGGCTGGGGAGACTTGGTTGGCTGGTAAGGAGCGGCGGCGCCATGGTCTCCTCCATTGGCACTCAATAGCCGGCGATAGTCATTGAGCAGGAGATGATATCGTTCGAAGATGCTGGCGATTGACTCTTGCTGCTTAAGATTGTTGAATCTGGCATCAGCAAGCTTAGTTTGTGCCTCTTCGATATCGGAGATGTCGAGCATGACTTGTGGTAGACTCCGTGGAACGCAAAAGCCCAGCTTTGCGGCTTGCAGACAAATGAAAACTCTCCACTACTAGGACAACAACCTTGGTTTTAGAATATACCTTTATGAACGCTACACCGCCCGGAAAACCAAACCAATTGTTAAGGAGTAGGAGCATACAGCACAAATCGGACCTCCAGCTGGTAGAAATAGCATCTTTTCGAAGGTATTTACTATGGTAACACAATGACCTCCCTATTCCATTTGGGGCCAAGCGTCAAGGGAAGTTTGTACGGCCCGGCCAGAAGCGGTGTACCTAGGTAAAGCATCAACGTCCTCACATAATGTGCACATAAGGACAGCTACAGTACATCCGAAAGAGACAAGAGGAATACAATAACGCGCTCCCAAACAAAGGTATACCCATGGACATTAACATCAACAATAACAATAAGGGCTGCAGCTCGCTGCAATGCTCTAACAATCAAGCCTTTGTGTTGAGACGTGAGAACACAAGCCATTTATGCGTCTCTGGGATCATTTGGCCTGGGGACGGATTGTCTGATGTTTTTCCCATCTCTACTTGATGAAGATCTTAAGATTTCACGGTTGTCCGATGTGGTCTCCACGCTCACACATAATACATGAAAGTGAAGACAGAAAAAAATTGAATTACAATGCAACCACACCATCCATCTTGGGAAGGTATTGCTAAACGAGATGGACGGCAACATAATCATATAAGATTAGATTGATTTAGATCCGATTAGATACCCGGCACGGTAGGCACTGTCGGTTCTCCTCACCGTGCCCCAGTTATTTCCCAGTTATTTATTAGGGCGCACAAGACTCCACGGCAGCCTCCTCCTCCCAATCAACCAATAGCCTAGATTGATTATCTGTACATTCTGGTCGATCTCAATCGCCACTTGCAGATCTCACGACGCAGCGTCCCCAACATGTGATCTCTGTAGCCTTTTGAAGCCGGCAATACACGCCCATTCCATCAGACTTTGGATTCTGTGTGGACTGCTGTCCTCGTAAATCATTTCCATCCTCCATTTCTATACAGCAGCTAGGGTTAGAACGTTAGATTCGCCACTTATAAATAGTTGCGAGCGTGGGTCTCATTCGCTGGGGAAACGCACTATGCATACGCTATCGGACGTTGCACGCATCTGCATCTGTGCTGTGCTGTAGTTGCCGCATGAAGGTTTCGCTTCCTCCAGCTGCAAAGTGCGAATGAGTAACACCCGACCGGCAAATTCACCCTTGCACCATCGCCTCGTTAAGTATCCGGCTCGCCCCAGTAGCCGTCTTGCCTTGGAAAGATGGACGATCAAGGCAATCCAGCTGCCCTCTCTTTTGGTTCGAGGTTTGGGTGACGGACAAATTGTAGGCCATCTCGAGACACTCGCTCGGGCTACTACACGACAAGATGCCTTTACACTCTCTAAACGAGCTTGACGGCTCTCAAGCCACTGTCCAGTTGCATTCGGACTCGAACGACTCCAAGATCATCTTGCATCCGACTCCCTCTGCCCATGATCCCAATGACCCTCTTCGGTGGCCTGCTTGGAAAAAGCATGTCATGTTTGCCAGCGTGTGTACCTTCACCTTCCTGGTGAATTTTGGTCTTGGTGGCATGGCGCCTTCCTTCTATGTCATAAGTCTGCAGTTCCACAAGACCGAATCCCAGACTTCAGGTCTTCTCCTCTGGCCCATCCTGACTTTGGGTTTGGGGAACTTCCTGTGGGTGCCGTTATGCGTCTACTTTGGCAAGAGGCCTGTCTTCATCCTTAGTTGTATGATCGTCTGGGCTTGCTTCCTATGGGGTGCCCTAGCCCCCTCTTTCGAATCGCTTCTTTCAAGCAGCATAGTCGCGGCGCTCGCCGGTGCTTCGACAGAGACATTGACCGCTGGGGTTGTCAACGACATTTACTTCTTGCATGGTACGTCGTCTTCTGTACCCAGCAATAACTTTCGAGGATTTGCGAATGCTGACTGAGACTGTGAAGAGAGGGCAAACAAGATGAGTTTGTATACCGTTGCCCTGTCCAGTGGTAACACTCTCGGTCCTCTGATTTGTGGTTTCATCGTGGACGGGCTCAGCTGGCGATGGATGAAATGGATCGCCTTCATCTTGACCCTCGTCAATTGGCTGGTCATCCTCCTCTTCTGCCCAGAGTCAAGATACAACCGTTCTGGGACGGGATCAATCTCAAGCGGAACCACCACACCACACACAGCCGAAGTGGAAGGCAAGGACATCCATACGAAGACGAAAGATCTCGAAACTTTCGACAGTGACACCATTGAACCGATTTCCTGGCTGCGTGGGTTGCGTCTCTGGACCACTGTTCCCAAGGATACAAACCTTTTCTATTTATACATCCGCCCACTCCCCACCATTTTCTTCCCTGCCGTGATCTTTGCCTTCCTTGGCTATTCGGTGTCGCTGGCGTGGGTCAGCGCGATCAACCTTTTGAATCCATTCGTCTTCCAGGCACCTCCGTACAATTGGAAAGCCTCCATCAATGGATTGATCAACATCCCCGGCTTCATCGGCAACTTATTGGGTGCCTTTGGCGGAGGATGGCTGATCGATCGCTATTCGGATTGGCGAAGCAAAAAGAACGGTGGAATCTTCCGCCCGGAAACACGTCTCCATCTGCTCATTTTGCCGTCACTGATAGTGCCTGCCGGGTGTCTCGCTTTCGGCTATGGTGTTGGGAGGAACCTGCACTGGACCTCGATGTTCTTTGGGTACGGCATGGTGGCGTTTGGCTTGACGTTCGTACCGACAGCGACGATGACATATGTCAGCGATTGTTACTTGCCTGTCAACGAGGACGCTCTACTTATGGTCAACGCGATCAAGAACGTGATTGGATTTGGTGTCGCCTACGGTCTGACCCCCTGGGCGACCGAGGCTGGTTTCATCAACTCATTTGGGGCGCAGGCTGGCATCTACGTGGCGGTCATGACTCTCGCGATTCCGCTCGTGATATATGGAGAGAGTATCCGCAACGCCACTGCCAAGTGGAAGATCATCTTGTGATTGTCTTCGGGTAGTAGCACATTATGTCTTATTTTCTAGAATACGAGAGGCAGTTAAGGTAATGCATAATCAACAATCCCATCATCGCGAACTTAGCTCAGCGTGTAAATGTGCAATTTCAGGCACGATCAGCGATTCGATCTCGATGGGAGGCTCGCGTGAGGCAGCATGGTCGGCAATGTCATCATAGCGTCCAGTGATGCTCCTGGTGCGTCGACCGCCTGGCACTCTGATCCATTTCTCGCTTCCAGGCGACACAAACAGAACTTCCCACTTCCTCGTGTTTAGCATGTTGCCGATAACGAGATGGTGCGAGTACTTTTCCAGCGCATACCGTGCCTTCTTGCTCAGCAGGGCTGGGTCAGTCTCGAGTTTAAAGCTTACTATCATGGCATGCGGTGCCCACTCATCGACCAAGGTTTTGAGGAACTTCGGTACGGGTTCCAGGTCGATGACGAGCTTCTGTCCGTCCATATGGGCCGCTGGCGCCTCACCATTCTCACCACTTATCTGAGTGTGGAACTCTTCAGAAGACTGAATCTTGTGCTCGACCATGCGGTTTGCAGGAACAAAGAAGTCCGACACGGCAGCGGCGAGGTAGAACAGTGCATTCGCACCGAGCGGCTGCATGAGCACGGCCAGGTCGCGCAGATGCCATAGATACTCGTTCACGGTTGTGAAAGGTAGCAACAGCAGCATGTCCTCGCGCTTGGCCTTGAGATACCGCGCGAGCACCTTGGACATCTCGCTCTGATACTCAGCCTCGACCACCACCGCGCCCTCATCGTTGGCTACCATGTAGTCAAGGAAGCAGTTGGTGGTGTGGGAGTAATGCCTGGAGTAGGGCAACAGGGAGAACTGCCTGTGCAGGAAGATGACGGCATACCCTTGGGCGATGAAGTACTCCGCACTCGTTGCCCCTCGCGTGCCTGCGGAGAAGTTGTCGACAAAGCGCACTGTCTGGTTCTCCAGTGGCACCGTCGTGCCTCCTGACGTGACCAGCGCAACCTTCCTTCCTAGCTTGGCGTGCAGGTTGACGAACGCCTGCGCCGCCGAGCAGTGCCTGTCCAGTATAGCTGGCCGAGGGTTGTTTTTAAAATAGTCCAGCGCAGGCTGGTTGCCGTTCGCCTTGCCATTCGCCGCAGTGTCAGACATCTCGGCACACACACACTTTCTTCTCACTGCACTGTAGAATGTTGTGGCTGTTCCGATCGAAGCCAGGGCGGAATAATTGACCTGCGTTGGCTTGATGGGGAGCCTGCGGGACCTGATTCAGACAAACCTGTGTCAACCAGCGTCGATGATCGCGAACGACGTCGATATGAGGCTTTCGCTGACGCTGGACGGTTCGACCGGTGGGCACATCGTTGACCCTGCAAGCAAGCGAGCGAGTTATCTACTGTTCTATCGCAAACGTGATAAGTTGTTGTATGTAGACTTCAGCATCACCGAGGTTGGTCGTCTTGGCGTCTGGACGACTGGATCAATCCCATTGGGAAGACACATTGCTGCCTGAGGCTGGAACGAGATGATCGCGAATGCCTGAGGCCAACGACGCAACGACCTCCCTTTGTCTGCTCTTGCACTTGCTTGCCCTTGGGAATGCACGAACGGTGGTGTTTGACGATGGCTGTCGGTTCATGACGGCCACCTTTACCACTACTGGGCGCCTCGGATGCAGGTGGACAGCTTCCGCCAGCACCGACATACTGCCACAGGCGCTGATCTTTGGCAGCTCTTTAGCTTCGCCGCAGGTGGTTCGCATGGTAGCATAGCAGAGCTCCTGAGATATCCCTCCTTGCGCTGGACTTCGCCACCTGGGATCTCACCACGATATTCAAGTTCTATCGATATTGAGCGTCAGCAAATCGCTACGGCATCATACAGCACGCCGACTGGCCTCGGCCATGGCAACGATAACGACTATGACGAGAAGATTCAAGTTTTGGTCAAATCTCTTCGCAAGCGAGGACCACACAGTGACATTGACAGTGCAAGTTATCTATCTAGACTGGGCGGACGGTGGTGGCTTGATGCCAGCCCGGCCTGTGTATATCCTACATGCTTGAGCTCTCTGGAACGTGCCCCCCTTGCTTTGAAGCAACAGGTTCCCCACTTCACTCAGTCTTCCCGACGAGCAGCTTGAGCATTTCCTCCTTCACTTTCTCACAATCTCGAAGGCATCGGCTAAGGTCCTCGTGAAGATGGAATGCGGTACATGCCTCACCAAGTACCGAAATCCCTCCTTCAGACCACCCTGTGTTGATCCCGACCCATTCCACCCCTCACGTCTTTCAACAGACTGATGGGAGGGTAAAGGGATGATAGTGCGAAGGTAGGTCTATAGGTATGTACATGCTCTCGCAGTTTGATTCTTTGTCGATATTTCTTCTCCATTGCCCGAAGTTGGCAACCGTAGGAGGAAGCGCCATAGCAGGAAGGAGCATCAGGGGCAGTCTTCGCAATGGCGACAACTCGCACTACACCTGAGGACTGGAAACCGCTACAGGCTCAAAGAAACCCGGCAAGATCTCGCTCCCGCCACGAGGCTGTTAAGCTGCCTCCACCCATTGGGCGCAACCAAGGCGTTCCCAGATGGTATGTGAGGGCGTATGATCCTTCCTCAATCCCAAATGCAACCCCACTGGCGCGGAAAGAGAGCCTCAAGGTGCAAGGATCTCCACGGGAACCGGAGACTGTAGATATATCGGCTCAGCACTGGCAGCACCGTGGTGCACAACAGGGTTCTCACAAGTTTGCGGATTCGCCAAGTCTCTATTCTCAAGCAAGTGGCAAGCAGTCAGAAGTTTCGCTCGGCATCTTGGACTTTTATATGCGGCGTTCGACCGATAACACAACACAAACATCTCCTACGCTAAAGGAAGATCCACTGGTGCCGGATCCAGCCATAGAGCACCTGGACTTTGGTCTCAAGCCCACCCTCAGACATGAAACCCGCTCTGTAGATCCTGCTATTACTCCTAGTAAACCAACCTCGTCAGTCCGTCAGGACCCAGAAGAATATTCCAAGGTATCCGAGGCAACAAATGAGCCTGCGACTTCACAAGCTCCAGAGTACTCGACTCCACCCTCCAGCGCCTCTCGCAGCAAAACATCCTCATATGGACTCTTCCCCAATGTGGAAACTACTACACCAATAAGGCAGATCGTCAAGGCCGCCCCTTCCGCTACTGCTCCACCGTCAATGCCCAGCAACCCTACAACCCCAGTGACACCAACTTCGGCGGCACATAGTTATCGAGATTCCCCACTTTCGCAGAAGATTTCGCCAGTCGATCGACATGGTCGCCCAACACGACCACGGGACGCTAGTCTCTCCAACTCGATGCGCAGTAGGAAAGACAGCTTCACCTCATTCCATTACCCAACTAAGCGCGTCCCAATTCGGCTCGTCTCATCAACTACCACAAGTTCAAGTCCGAACGGAGTGACCGGCCAGACCAGTATCTTGTCGGAGGAACCTGCAAGACCGACTTCCTCCTCGAGCCCGAAGACGAGCGCCACATATAACAGAAGGGGGAACTCTATACCCAACGCCTCAATGCCGCCTAGTTTGGACCTGCATGGAATGGATCCCTATCAAACACCTCCACCCACAAAACGTTATGGCAATCGATGGTCTGATGAGACTTGTCCTACGAGCGCAACTTCAACTATTCCTAGCCACGGCGGTCCTCGCACCTCCTTCAGCTCTCTACTGGGCAAGGACGACAGAAGCAAACCAGAGTACCCTGCGTGCTTCTTCGAGAGCGACGACGACGAGGCTCCTCCTGCGCGAGGGAAGTTTCCTCGGTGGAAGAAGTCCAAGCAGGAGGCTATGGCAGCTCCACCGTCACCACCACTTGAACAACAACAGCGGCCCGAGGGGAAGAGAAGCTTCTGGAGCAGGATTTGCTGCTGCACCTCTCTCGACGCAGATGAGATCACGTGATCAATGCATATCAATTCATTAATGAAGCATGACATGATACCTAGTGCCGTTGTATATGGATGATCCATTCTTATATTTCATTTACAATAGCATTCATTTATTCATTCACATATCTTCAACCGTTTCGATCAAGGGTTACCAATCCCATATCCCAAGGTTCTGCATCCTTGCGTTTTCTCATGAATATCGTAAAATCTAGCAGACTAATCGATGCCGGACTGACTCACCATCGTCACAGGCCGCATCTCCAGAATGCCACTCTTGACGCCGTTCGACGTGACAGTGTCGAGGCTTCCCAGTGTCATTTCGCCGGTACTCGGTTCTAGCGAGGATGCTCTAAGCCCAGATGCGTCAAAGGCACGAGCACCCACTCCAGTCCCAACACCACTGGCATGCTCCTGCTCCAAGCCAGTAGGATCGAAGTTCCACTCTAGGGGAGGAATCTGCGCAGCTGCAAGATCATCATCTAGTGGGAGCGCATGTTCGAGCCGCCGCTTCCTGAGCAGAATGCGAGTCTGCAGACCCCAGCGAGCGAGGAGCCGACCACGCGCCTCTTCAGCGACACGCGACAAATTCCTGACGGCGGCCGCGCAGTCGCGGTCGAGATCTACTTCCGCCTGGCGCTGCCGTCTACGTAAGTCGTGCAGTTCACGTTCGTGTCGCTGACTACGTAGGCGTATCCGGCGAGATTGCTCACCACGCAAGACTTCGATCGCGCTGGCGTGGCGACGGTCCAGGCTCTCGCCAGCTTCGCGGCGGGCCGTTTCCAACGCAGCCAAGTCTCGAGCAGTGACGGGCCTTCGGTGGATTTGCGATTCGATGGCGTCGTTTGCATTGTCAGTGCCATCACTGATGGTGGTAGCGGTGGTGAGGGTGCCTGCGCAATAGGCCTCCATGTGGCGTAGGGCGGTGGCGCGATCCCGGCGCTCGCGAGCATGCGCCTCGCGCATATCTGCTTCGGCAGCAACTTGACGGTCTTCAGCCTCTGCCAGCGCTGCCGCCTGCCGATCCTCTAGCTCCTCAGCTGCAATCTCGTTCCGGCAGCGTAACTCACGCCTGAGCCGCGTATGCTGGGCGGTCTGCTCGTTTCGCCACTTTGCTAGCCACGCACTGAACTGATCGCGTTGGACTTCCTGCTTCTGTCGCAGTTCCCTGAACCAATCCGCCGCAATGATGGCGTCCAGCTCGCGACGCACTGCCGTCGTGGCGAAGTACAATTCTGCTACTCTTGACGAGGTTGTAGACGTGGATATGCCAGATTCGTCTGATATGGTGCGGGATGGGTGAAATTGTTTGGATGTGGCAGCAGTATGCCTATGGGAGGGATTGTAGGCAGCGGCCTTTGAGCTACGTCTGCTGGCGGGCTGGCTAGCTTCGTTGCTGCCGTCCCACAGTTCCAGCCTATTCATCATAGCGGCCTGTTCATCTTGGCTGATGACCTGATCAACGAGCGCTGCCGGGATCGGTTGGCCACAACAGCTTGGTGGAGCTCTGACGAGGGCTGAGTCGTTGGCGGCTATCTTGATGGTGTTGCGGAGAGCCTCGGTGCAAAGTCGATGCCCACAGGGCAACTTGTAGCTTGCCCTGCGCTGGCTCACTGCATCTTGAGGACAATGCGGGCAGGTGTCGGGCAGGGACGTGTTGGAGTTCGTCCGGTGCAGCCGTAGCCTGCTTAGGCCTCTGATGCGCCGAAAGTGTTTCTTTGGCGAACTCTCTGGTGAGGTCAGACGCAGAGAGAAGACGGAAGAATTGGAGGGTGTGGGTGGAGGGGAGAAAGAGATTGATGCCCTGCTATGGCTCTGGCCGTGATCTTGACCCGGACCACTTCCCTCAACCCTACCCTTCAAGACCAAGCCATCGTAGTCCCTTAGCGAAGTTGAGCCCCTCGAGCTCTTGGCCGCTCCCGACAAAGCCGTGGAATGACAATAGTCCCTGGAGTAGTCCGAGAAGTTCGACGTCAAGCCTGTTGACTGAGAGGCTTTGGAGCTTATCGAGGCAGACCTTCGAGTACGATAATCTGAGGATGGTGTCTTGGATGAGTCTCTCGTCATCGCGGTGGCGGTAGCAGAGGCGCCAGGATATCGATTCGAATCGAGCCCAAGCTCCTTCGCTTCCGCTACGAGCCGCTCGTCCAGGTGGCTCTCCGTCTGGCCTTCTTCCAAGGCCAGCACCTCGCGCGCATATCGTTCATCGTGGATAGTCGTAGTGGTCGTCGCCTCCTTCAGGCCATCCAGCATGCTCTCTGACTTGGCCCTGTCCAGGTTGGTGGAGAAAAGAAAGCGAAGAAGAAAGACAAGGCGTTAGTTTGTCAGGGCCGGTAGCTCTGCTTACAAACAATGCAGATGGAGCTTTGTATGCGAGAGAAAGGCGTTGTAGTCCGGCTTTCAAGGGCCACCAAAAGGTCGACAGGCCGATCCTACATACGACACAGCAACAAAGCTGGCTGCTGGACCCAGAGAGAGATGTGTAGTTTAGGTGAAGGCAAGGCAGTCAAGAGAGGAATGGAAGGATTCAAGGTGATTGATGATCGGCTGCAGGTAAGAGGATCAGGAATCCTTCGAAACGGGACCGGCATCATGATCATACAAACGGGCAAACCATGTGCAGTCTCGAATCCACCATACCTCCGCAGACACTGAGAGTTCCGCCAGGGCAACTCCCACTATGAGCACACTCCAGGCCGTGGTAGGTGGGGAAGAAGCAGGCCAGGCGACATTTGACACACCTTNGGGGGGTGAGAAAGGGGGATGGAATTGGAGGCATTTTGGGGTTCGTATTGATATCTGCCAATCAATGCAGGACTGCCCTTAGCTCGAACGGCAACCCAAACGGTTCGGCAGGCTGGGCACTACATCATTTGATGTGGATTCTGTCTGCCTCCAAAGCCTGGAGCATCTTTTTTACTTGCCAGCACACGAATCACACGCACCTACTGCTGTACAAGCGCTCCCTCAACCTCGGCCAGTATCATGATCATCTAGATGGTTTTGGGGTGAGGTGGTGTGTTGGCGAAGTTGTCCAGTCAAACCGACTGATCTCGCCTGTGATGCTCAATTCCCACCTGCCTGTCTCTGTGCATCCATCTATCGGTTTGCGTCGTCTGGGTCCGATATGCTCCTACCACGTACCCATCCACCCATAAGAGTACAGGACCGCTACCCTAGCACAGCATAGCTTGGAACACGTACGTACGTATCCGCATGTAACAATGGCCAATACACCGGAGTGGTGTGGACTGCAGCACAAGAACAAGCGCGCCGCAGGATAGGGATCGACAGCTCGCCGTGAAATGCTGTGGTAGGCTCCTCGGCTAACGCACGACATGCCTCAGTGGGGAGTAGCTCGCCCGTTCTGTCCGCCGTCTTGGCCCATTTGACGGGAAGAACGGAAAGTTGATCGTTCAATTAATCGACCAACGTTCCCATCTGCTGCCCACCCCATCCCATCCCATCCCGCAGCAGACAAGACGAAAAGATGGAGGGAAGACGTCAGCTCCGGAGCCACGGACAAGCCCTAAATCGAGGTCTCCGTACGGTAAGCCTCAGGCAGCGACGTGACGACTGCGGCCCCACCTTACCCTAAAGGTACGAAAAGGTACGTAAATACCTGTCTTGGGTATCTAGATACCTACCCCCTACTGCACCCATCCTCGGCATCTGCCGTGTCACGGGCTCACGGCCATCCCACAGACCAGACGAAAGACGGAGGGATACCCGTTCTTTTGTGCCTCATCACTCGGCCGTATTTGGGAGAAACCCCGAATTTTCACAGAGTCGGAGCATTGCATTGTCTCGTTGGTGGTGAAATCATCCCTACCTCGATCCTCCTCCCCCATGCCGAGCCGCGGGTACCCAGTAGCCAGGCGCTACGGTCTATCAAACGCGGTCACTTCCGCCAAAGATTTCACGGCTTCGTTAGGGCATCGTGTAGCCGCCAGCGCATCCGCACACCAGTCGCGGCTGGCCTAACTACCTAAAGGATCATCGTTTCCACGCCTGCGGGATTTGGTGTCGCCCAAATAGTTTCTGGTAATTGGGCTGTCTTCATGCCAGTCCGGCCGAGGCGCTCTGTAACCACGGCTGTGGCCATCGTACAAGGCCACTGTACTTCAATAGGTGTTTAGTTCCATTGAGCTTGTGCAAGGCAAAATTGAGTTGGACAGTCCTGACATATCGACAGATCCAACACTCGGCTGCTTGCCTCTGACGCTGCTTGTGATCGTTGTCTGCTTCTTTGTCCGTATGACTTCCAAGTAGGTTTACACCGGTCGAGATCTTGAGCCTGACGGAAACATCCGTCGGTGCGAGCCGATCCCCTAGTTGTCGATTTTTTAGTTGTCGATTCTGATCTCCAACATCCACGGCATACGATTGGTTGCTATACGAGAGACATTACAGTAGACCGTACCTCTGAGCACCATCGTACAGTACCTACTGTAGGTAGTACTACAGCACTTTTCACTTCCTCGTACTTCCGCCGTAAGGGACCACTGCCTTTTGATGAGGCGCAGAAAGTATCCAAGTAGTTTTGTTCATTACAGCCGTGAACGGACCGCATGGGTCTCGGTCTGAGGGTCGTTATGGACATGGGTAAGGGCCTGGATCTGCCACAGCGAACGTAGCGTTCTTGATCACACTGCAGCTAATATAGGGGGATGAGGTCGTGCGAGGCTATGCCAGTGATGCACATACAGTACGATGTGGGTTAAGCGGTGTAACTTCTGTCGTTCGATGGTAGCGATGGTGCATATGCGGCCCAGTTGGCCGGCCTCTCGGCCCCAGAGGGATTAGAGTTAAAGGCCTACAAACCTTCACTTGCCGGACCCACCACATTGTCTATCCATATCGATATCCTGCCGGCCGTCGTGTCAAGGTGATAAATGACAAGTCATGTAACGTAGTGCTGTGTTGGCTGGGGGAAGTTGTAGGTCGACGACAAGTACAGCCTGGAACTGTTCGCGACAGAATAGATCGTATCGCTTTCATTCGGAGTACTGCATGCTGTTTGGATCCCTTGATAGTACATTCTCATGTTTAACAGCTGGAATGTGATGAGTTGTTGCGCATTGATGATGCTTTTCAAGGCAAATTGGCTCGCCTCGCCCTAGGCAATATCTTTGCTGGTCCAAATCCTGTTCATTGCAACCCCAACACGTAGATTCAGTTTTAAGACACTGGTCTCGACCCAGTGCGACCCAGCTGAAAGGCCAGCATTCGCGTATGGTCAACAGACGCGGTGGCCATACAACCAAGGGAAGCTGTAGAGGTAGGCAGGGCGAGAAGGACACCGCCCAGAGGCTTTCGGGCTCAGACACTCTCAAGAGACGTGATGGGTCACGAGACGGCGCCTCTCTCGAACACCTTCACAGAGCCGTCTCGCTGAACTAGATACAACGCCTCCATCTCCTTGACGTCGTGAGTATCGCGGTCACTAGCACCACCTCTGCTGACCCTCACCACCCCACTGACGTCCCTCGCGGCGCCAGTGTCAAGCTCGCGCACGCTCACGACGAGGCTTGCCTGGTGCGCCAGCGACGCCACAAACGCAGCGTTCTCGACCTCCAGGGGCGTATGCTGCCCGACTGCCAACCCATCGCCTTGACCCGCTGCCGCTGCCGCGCCCAGTAGTGGTTGATCGGCGTTGCAGATGACGGCCATGGCGTGCACTCTGCTACGCAGCTGCAGCAGTAGCTTCCCCAGCCCGTGCGCAGTACTTCCGCCCGTGGCCAGTAGAACATCTGGATTGTCCAGCACCAGCAGCACCTTTGCTGAGGGATGCGCCTGCTGGAATTTTGTAAGAGCTGTCGAAACCGCGTTTAGGATCGTCTGAGAAAGATCCTTGACAGGCACATTGCTAGTAGAGAAGCAATCCACGAACGCAAACCGGCCATCCGTTACCAGCCGGGTGACATCGACGCCCTTGAGTTCGTGCAAGTCAGCGTCTCTGCGTCCATGTTTCGTTTCGTCTCATGTGAGATGCTCATGCACGTACAGTGGCCCGTTTGATCTCGTCCTGCCAGAACGAAGCGTCACGAATGAAATTCACCAAAACGACACAGCTTTTGGGTTCTGCCGTGTTTTGTTCGTCTCGTGGTAACGCTTCATCGTCACCATGATCGCCATTCAAGGTTCCGCTCACCAGCCGTGCTGTGAGCCAGTTGGCGCTGCATCCTAGCGTGCTTGTGAGAGTGATGAGAGCTGCCTCAGGTGGCAGGCGTAGATACGGCGCAAGGGCCGCTGGAATGCGGCTTCGACTCGTCATGCCGAAATGGTTTGTGGTGAGATATGTGCTCTGGAGGAAATTCAATGCTGTGTTCTTGTGGCGCAGGCTTCTAAAGTGGCGCCTTGCATTTTGATGGAAATGGATCTTGGGCATACTGTGACGGAATGACGATGCTTAGTAAGCCTGCCTACAGAGTCAATGAAATTTCAAGTTGATAGACAAAACACTGAGGACTTCTACTTATTGTTGTTGAGGTAGAAAAGGGGGTTATATGAGTTAGATTTGAACATTTTCTGTTCCTAAAGGAGGCGATTCCATCTACGCTATGCTATGTTTCCCTCGACTGGCCGGACGCCCAGACTGTAAAATGCTTCAAATGCAGGTGCTGTACGAATGCAGATGCTGATGCTGATGCTAACGCTTCAAACACAATGCAAAACTGAAGGAGAGAGGTTGTCAGTAAGCTCGGTTGTTCACGATTGAGGTCCTCCCCGTCAGCGTTGTAGCATGGCATCCAGCGCATCGAAGGGGGACGAGCCGATGTCCAATGTTTCCACCACTACCTCGTCTTCGCTGTTCTCGATATCAGTCCCCTCTTCATAGCCNGGTTCATCTTCCACTTCCACCTTTTTGTTTTCTTCTGGTGTCGGGTTAGGAAGGGTCCGCTTCGTGGCCACGTTGTCCACTTCAGCAGTCAGGTCGTCAAGTCTCTCAAGTGGTGACGATCCTTCGCTTGAGCTGGCAGACGTTTCGTCATGCTCAGGATCTTCGGTGGAGCTTCCATGCGTGCTATTCAAGGGGGAATTGACACGTTCGGTAGAGCTCTTCATCTGCTTCTCAGGCGCTGGGCTTGACCAACCAGATGAGCTGTCTCCGTTGAGATCGAGCAGATCGCCATATTCAATCACTTTGTTGGAGCTATCTGCAACGATAATCGGCTCGACGTGGCGCCCAGCACCTGCGACATGAACCTTCCTCTCTCTATGAACTGGTGCAATGGGGCTCATGAGCTCAGTATTGATATTCGGAATGTCGAACGTCGTCTTGCCGTTTGCGATCCGCCCGAGTTCGCGTTGAAAGATCCATGGAAATGAAATGAATGGCATATTCTCCGAATCCTTGGTTCGAATAGGTTGCGGGAATCCACCGACCAACCTCGTCTCGCTGCATTCTCTTAGAGCCTGAGCGACTTCTTCTGCAGTAACTTTATACATGGCTACGATGAACGGATTCATCTTCCTGTGATCGCGCTCGCGAGCGGAAGTGCCTGCTTTGTCGTAGCACATGTCCTGAAATTGATGCTTCAAGGCCATAGACCGCTCTCCGAGGGTCTCGGCGAATTTGTAATCGCCTGTATCTTGGTTGTGATCTAAAACAAAGGTTGTCCAGATCTCGAACTCCGTCTTGATGCCGCTCTGCGCCATGAGGCGCTTGACAGCTACATCATATACTTGTTTGATCTGGCGAGCATCACTGAGTGACTGATCGCTGACCTCATAGGCACTGAGGATTCTGTCATCAAAAGGAAAATCCCAAATAGGCTTGAACTCTTTTCGCTCGACCGCATCATACAGCTGGCCAAGAATCTTGCTGGATTTGTACATCTTGGTCTTCGTGGGGTAGCGGCCTCCCAAAGCTGCCCAGTGAGGCTTACCATTTCTTAACCTGAGTTCCGGACTCATTTCGGCCGGCACGCCAGTCTTGCAGTAATCTACTGCCATCGAATGCAGTCTCGCCAGCTCGATGCACTCGCGGCTCTTGACACCTTCATGGTGCCAGTCGGCCCAACATCTGTGTCTCACTGCAATTTGGTTCAGTTTGCAGTCTTTGATGTAGTTGACGAAGAATGTAGTCATATCGTCGACCGTCACGGGCCCTTGACTTTCGACGGGTTTGGGGGCGGTATAATCCATAGGTGGTGCATTCCACTCTTTAGGCAACAGGGCTTTATCCCAGATTACGAGATAATCGTCGCCGTCCAAATCCCCTCCAGAACACGTGTTTGGGATGTCACGGTCGCCCATTTGAGGAAAAACCACACAATTCTTGAGATATCGAAGCGCAGGGTTGTCGACGGCCTTGACAACCCTGATATCACCTGGGTGTAGCGATGGGTTTCGTGCGAGAATACAAACACCTTGTATAACACGATACGCTCCATTTTTACCTGGTTTTGGAATCTGGAGAAAGATTTCCGGTAGGTCATTTTGACTGTGCGACTTGTCCGATTGTTTGACAGCACCGTTAAAGTGACCTTTCAATGTAGCTGTCTCATCTACACATCCTAAGACAAACGCACCGTCTTCAATGAAGATCTTTGCCTTTTCCTTGAGGTACTTGGTGTTCCAAGCTTGCCACAGTCTCAGGCATGAGCGCATGAACGGATCGTTAACGGCCATGAAGNCATCGTAGATCATGGACGCGACAGCCAGCGTCATCTGGTTATAGTCTACGTTTCTTGTCAAGAGTTCGATAGCCTTGTTCTGGTTATCCATTGCCAAATCCATGTCGGCCAACATGTTCCTGAGCTTTTGGTTGAACACAGAATCTGGCACACCCAAAGTAGACAAGACGAGAATTATTTGCTGATTCAGTGAAGATGCACCGAACTGAGATACACGGCAGATCTCAAGACCCTCGTACGCAGAAGGGAACTTGTCCTGGCTCGGCCGGATGTGGACTTCCTGCCCCTTGAGAAACGGATCCACCGCGAGCACACCTTTGCATCCAGCAAGGCGAAATTGAAAAACAGTAGGATAATCCGTGCTTGCGTTTGGGAGGTTGAGTTCCTGTGCAATCATTTTGGCGAGGAAGGTAGAAATCTTTCCAACACCATCCGTGAATACGAACCCGTTACGTTGCACGTCAGGAATCTTCTTTAACCGTACACCACTCGAAGTGATGGCACGTGTTGTGGAGAAGCATTGCCCAAGACGAGAACAGTACTTTGCAACGACCCGAATATCTTTGAAATTGCCCATCCACGCCCGCATATCATTGACATTCACAGAGCTAGTAGACGCGAAGAAGTATGCACCCTTGTCTCGGAATTGAGAGCTGCCAAAGGCCAGAAATTCGTAGTGTCGATTTCCAATCGTGATTCCATTTCTCATGGTCCTTTTGATGCGGGTTAAAAGCTCACGTGAACTATGGCTATCGTCTATCATGAGCTTTCCCTTGTGGCGTTCATCACCGAATCTGACGCGAAGAAAGCGATCCTCGTATTGTTGATATTGCCTAACGACTCGATTGGATGTCTCTGGCACTGGGGTTGAGAAAATGATGGTTGTTGGGGTGACTGTTGCAGAGCGTACCATGGCACAATACTTGGGTAGTCTTTTGGGAGATAAACTCAAATGCCTCTGTAAGGCGAACAAACTCATTGGATCGTAGATCCTCTGGCCAACGTCTGCAGCCTTTTGGAGCAATCTTGTGGCAATTCCCGCCGATTGATCATCCACCTCTGTCAGACGCTGGAGAAACTCATGAGTTAGATTGCTCTCGTGAAGAATGCCCTGACTGATGCAAACCTCCAAGTGATAGCGGATGTCGAATGGCAGCGCTGTTGCCCCCATCATCTCGTGCATGTCGGTCAGAAAGGAGTACGCAGGGTTGCGAATGCTGGACGGTGGCGTGCTATCGAGCACTCCCCATTGCGAGCGGCTGGAAGAGCTTGAAATCTGTGGAAGGCTGTGGGTCTCGACTTTTATGTTGTAGTCCTCCAGTGCCTGAAACAAGGACGAGTAGGATCGTAAGCTTGCGACGGCTGGAGAAAAGTCTAAGCAGTAGTGCAGCCAGCGTCCAATATCGAGAATGGCGTCTTTCTGTGGTAGCATAGTGATAGCATGCTGCGGTCTAGGGTTTGCATCTATGATAGTCTGACGATACCAAGCCTTGCTCACATTCCATGTCTTTTCACCTCGAACGAAAGAGCTTTCGATATCATCACCCTCACGAAATACCTCGGGGGGAGCGTTGGCGGTCAAGAGTACTTGAGCCCGGCCCTCATTATCTCTTGCGTGGGAGAGCTTCCCCATTTGGCTGAAGGGTAGTCTGAGGCGAAAGATTCGAAAGACATTGTGCTTGATTTGAAGACTGAATCTGAGCTCGATTTGCTTTCTATCCAGGTCTACGTTCAGCTCGATTGGAAGGTCACTGGAAGACCTAGCCTTGCTCATCGCCAACATTGTGTCCGGATCCCTCATCATGCCGAACTGAATGCGCTCGGCATGGACAGACATCTCATTAGGATAGGAACGACCGATAACAGTCGATCTTGGACTTTGGCGTATAGGTGGGCGAAATAACTCACAGCGCACGTGGCGCCGGTAACCTTCTTCATCATACGCGCTGAAGCCTCGATTTATCCATTCTGTGTCTGTTGGTGGAGGTGAGAATCTGACCTTTCCAGTCTTAGGCGCGTTGGCTGCATTGAAGTCATATATATCAATGAATACAAGTTGGCCCCCATAAGGCTCTAACATGCGATACACATCTAGGGCGTCCGTTGATGGAGGCAGATTGTATAGCTTGATCGTGACTTCAGACTGGTTGGCTAATTCCTGCGGTCGGATGGCCACCGGCTGAGAGATTCTCGGGGACGGCCTCGCTGTCACTCCTGTTAGTCCCGAACTAGTCATCTGACATGTAGAGCCCCATAGTGAGAGCTCGCAACCTACATGAGGGTCTTGGGCCACTGGCGACCCAACCGCGGCGTCCGTTCGGCGGCGGCATTGGAAAGTCTGCTCTAAGGGCCCATCAAAACAGGCCTGGCTGATAAGCGAGTCACTGATCGAAGTTGTCCAGACGAAGCGAGATGTACGACCATGACAATGGACCCTTGATCAGGTGGGTCGAAGGGGAGTCCCTCAATACATGGAATGGGGCGGTATCACGTGGAGTCGTGGACGTGATCGATTCATATGAAGGCGCTGCACATGGGGGATTCAATGTAGTTGTAAGCACGCATCTGAAGGCGTTTGTGCGTAAAGCAAAAGCCCCTTGTTTGTTTGCAAGCCACTGGCTCCAGACGCGGTTGCAGCAAATATAAATAATTCAAAGCGGAAGTCTCTGGCTACATACAGAAGGAACCTCGCGCGCTGGCTGTTTACGGTTTAGCGGTGGCAGCCAGCGTGAATGGTCGTGTTTCTCCTCTGCCACTTGGTCTACAATAATAATTGCTCTCCACGCATGCAACAACACCTACCTGCAGTACCTCATGGATCGCACATTTGTGTTGTGCACAGTCACCTATCCAACACACAACTGCACCGGCGCCCTGCACTGGGCTCATCACATGACAAGGTTGCTTTCACGGTCTCGGCCTGTTCCCTGCAAGCTCAACCCAGCCTTGCCGCCAGAAGATCCAGGTTCGCTGGCAACCCTGCCATTGTCAAGACTGGATGCTGACATTGTACCTCTTGGATGAGCCTTTGCAAAGCCAGAGCCAACATCATGTCAGACTGTATTTGCCAGGCGCATCCTTGCAAACAATAGGGATTCAAAGGGTTGCAGGAACAAAGGATTTCGGGTTCTTCCACTACATGGCAGCCCTTGCAAGTACGGTGTTGATCAGGGTGTACTCAATTCATGCCACGCCTTGATGTCCGCTACTCAGGATGTTCGGAAGGGTCTACTGCTTCCTCTTCTCAATTCCAGCCTAAGCCATTCTCTCTTCCTGGCGCTTGGAAGATGGCCCAATAACGCCAGGAGGTTCTCGAACCAGATAAGACCAGCGTGCTGCGGTCGTAGTTCCCTTGAGCCTTTTCCATCTCATTGCCACCCTCCATCATCTTGCAACAGTCGACAAACTATATGCAGTTGCTATCTCCGAGAGCCTCACAGTCACGGCTGAGGCAAATCTACAGCGACCAGTCTTGAAATCCCAGTCTAGTTCTGCCATGACGGTTTCGATCTAGGGCGTGTGTTCTGTTCTCGACAGAATGTTGCGTTGTAGTGAATCCTAGAAGCGCATGTTGAACACTACCAGCGTACTGACAGACAGTCGGTTGCCCGTAGCAACACCTCTGGATGAAAATGCCCGAAGTAGCAAGCAATCTGCAGGTGACTGCGGCACTTCCGTAAGCTACTACATTTACAGCAAAGTAATGATGGCCTTCAGATATCTCTCGACGCAATTCGCAGAATGGCATGAAATCCAACTCTTATCGCCCAATTACTAATAAACAAATCTCAAGAGTGGATGGCCGAAGGGGCGCGATTGCGCTATCTCATCCCCACGCTTTCAGCCCGGACCACGGCTTAGTTGGCACCGAACATGTTCCTGTGATTGATGAATGGGGCAAAGCCGGAGTGCCAAGCTTGTAAGCTTTTTATGGCATCTCTGTTGGAAGAACACTGCTCCTCTCGCAATCGGGGCAAGGTGTCGACTACCTCGGTAGTCTTGCGTAGAGATATCGGATAAATCCTTGCTGCATACATCTGCGTGTTTGGGCGATCGTTCATTGGAAATTGTCAACTGTAACAGTATGGCTTCCAGGATCGCCGCGAGACCCGCAGGCGCATTGCTGCGCCAATGCCGCTCTCAGGCGGGATTGCGGTCAGCGCAATTCAGAATGCGAAGATGGCAATCCACACAAAGCCCGCAATCATCTGCCTTGGCCGCTCCTAATGCATCATTCTGGACCACGACCCGGGTACTTCTGCTCGCATCTTTTAGCGGTAGTCTGGCTTATGTCTACGGTATAAGCGACAAGTCTACCCAGCAACAGCAGCAACCCCAAGCCAAGCCAAATACTTCCAAAAGACCGCAGTATGCAGATAAGGCTACTCTTGAAACTGCTATCGAAGAGATTCGACAACAACTCGGCGAGGACTCCATCACTACCGACGACGAGGAATTGCATCGCCATGGGTACTCAGAGTGGAGCTCTATCAACATCGATCAGCTACCAGTGGCGGTGGCGTATCCCAAAAACACCGATGAGGTCAGCCAAATCGTCAAGTTTTGTTACAAATACAAAATTCCAATCGTCCCATACTCTGGTGGCTCGAGCCTGGAGGCCAACTTCTCTGCCCCCTATGGCGGCATCAGCGTCGACTTCGCCTTCATGGATAAGGTGCTAGAGCTTCGGCCGGACGACATGGATGTGACCGTGCAGCCAGCCCTTGGATGGATGGTGTTGAACGAGAAGATCAAGGACGCTGGTCTCTTTTTCCCCGTCGACCCAGGCCCCAGCGCCATGATAGGCGGCATGGTCGCCACGAGCTGTTCGGGCACGAATGCTGTGCGTTACGGCACCATGAAAGACTGGGTTGTCAACCTCACAGTTGTGCTGGCGGACGGTACTGTGATCAAGACGCGCAAACGGCCGAGGAAGACTGCTGCCGGCTACAATCTGACTGGTCTCTTTGTTGGTTCGGAGGGTACTCTAGGCTTGGTCACGGAGATCACACTGAAGCTGGCCGTCATCCCACAGAAAACTTCTGTAGCTGTGGTTAACTTCCCCACGATCCGAGACGCAGCTGCTACGGCATCGAAGGTGCTGCGTCAAGGTGTCCCAGTAGCCGCAATGGAGATCATGGATGACGTAGAGATGTCCATCATCAACCGTGCCAATGCAACTCCAGGGAAGATCTGGAGGGAGCTGCCAACACTGTTCTTTAAGTTCTCTGGTACGCCAACAGCCGTGGAGGAGCACATATCCCAAGTCAGAGGAATCAGCAAGAACTTCAATGGTACCGATTTTGAGTTTGCTAAGTCGGATGAGGAAGGCAAGGCTCTTTGGAATGCTCGCAAGGAGAGTCTGTGGGGCATGCTTTCACTAAAGAAGGAGGGCGATGATATCTGGAGCACTGATGTTGCTGTCCCAATCAGCCGCTTACCCGACATCATTGAAGTCAGCAAGAAGGAAATGGACGATCTTGGCCTATTTGCCAGCATTGTTGGGCACATTGGAGATGGCAATTTCCACGAGAGCATCTTGTACAACGCCAAGGATCCTGCAGAGAGGAAGAAGGTAGAAGAATGTGTGTACCGGATGGTCGACCGTGCTCTCGAGATGGAGGGTACTTGTACGGTGAGTCAATGCGCAATGTGGAACTGATACGCGAACACGAACTGACCTTCATATCAACAGGGCGAGCACGGTATTGGTATGGGCAAAAAGAAGAGTCTCATCAAGGAACTGGGTTTGGATACCATTGGTCTCATGCATAAGATTAAAGCTGCTCTCGACCCGGACTGGATAGTAAATCCAGGCAAGATTTTCGATCCGCCTGAGGAGAGTTGAGGCGCAATCGCAATGGCTGACCGGATGTTACGAATACGAATCTTGCAAGTAAAGACCTAGCAGACATCCTCGACCTCGTGTTCTCCGTCAAACCGCGGGCCCAAGTCACCGTTGAGGGTTCTGGCAAACAACTCAAGCAGCATTTGGAAGCAGATGCCTGCGATGGCAGGGTCGTAACGGCCCTTCGATAACTCATCCCGAATGAAGGCGTGTTGAGCCCAGGCTACCTCGTAGAAGGAGAAAGTCACACCTGCATTATCCAGCGTTTCACGGATCAAGGTTCGACCGGCCTTGTCGACATGTGTATCTTTCTTCCTGCAGTGAAATATCAGCATCAACAATGTATGCATCAGAACCATACCAGACTTACCCAAATATCATGACCAGCTCGCCCTTGATATCCTTAGCTCTCGCGAGAGAATCGTCGTTCTTGCCCTCTCCAAGGCTATGCAGATGGATATCCGTTGCGAAATAGCAGACTGCAGCCTTGATTCTAGGGTCTAGAGCACACCGGTACGCTAAATGACCACCTAGACACATGCCAGTGGCGCCAATCCTGCCGTTACATGTTTCCAGACCAATCAGTGTGTCAATAGCCAGCGTGGAGTCCTCATCATAGGCAGAGACCTTTTTCTTGATCTTGTACTCGTTACCAGCATCCGTCCCAGGACCGTCATACGCCAGTGCTTCAGGCCCTGTGAACTCGTGGTAGGAAGATGGTGCCGCCACGATGTAGCCATGGGAGGCGATCTGTCGAGCAAACCGTTGCACGGGGCCGGTCACTGATGTGTGAGGTTAGCATAACCTTGCCCTTGTTGTCTCGTCTGGTCTCTCGCCAGATGGCTAGGCTCACAGCGTTGGATCTTATGGAGAAGCCCACGGGCTATTGCTAAGATCCAGACACCAGCACATCAACCCCTACATACCCTGATAGATCTCACTGAAAACCACCACGCCTGGGAATTTGGCCTTTGGGTAGTTGGGAATTGTGGGATGGAAAATGAAGCTTCAATATAGATATCATCAATCAGACTAGATACATTCATCAGGTGCGGGGCATTGGTGAAGTCTCACATTCTCATGTCACCGCCGTGCTTGGTCGGCACATCTTTGTGAAACTCTTGGATCAGCATGATGTATAGGGATTGAAGACTGCCAGAAAGCCGGAAAGGTAAGTATTTGCTCTCAGTTCGTCGGTAGCATCTCAACCATTTGGGAATTGTAGTGCCGATGCTGGTGGCAATGACTTGAACCCTCCCGCCGGCAACTCCCGCGCTCGATCCCCCGCCAAACGTCACCTGCTTTGGACTTACTCATCCCCGTCGTCGAGTTACGTCTACATGAGTCTACTCTCTCACAGGCCTCCCTCATGGGTTGTCTCGGCCTGCACTCAAAGCCCAACTCCCCCATATTCGCGACCTGATCACAATACAGACGGCCGCTAGTTTGGCCTGAAAGTCAACCACCGGCTACCTGCACGTCAAGACAGGACCAAGCTGGTACCACCAGCTCGAAAGCTCCCTATCCGCGCTGGTCTGCACGCGGCCATCATGTCCAATTCGCCCTCTGTGACTTCAAAAGCAGCAGTCTCGTCCTCGAAATCTGGCTCTATCACTGCTCAAGCCTCACCGGCGATATCGGCGACGCAGCAGTTCTTCTCCAACGACAGCAGCGCTCGCCGTTCTGGCAGTGGTAGTGGCGCTGGTGGCTCAAGCGCGGCAAAGAACTCAGCGGCACGCAACAACCAGTTGAACAAGCCAAAGCACAAGCAGGGTAAACGTTTCAAGGCCTTGGATGAGGATGCCGATGCAGAGATCTACAGCATGCAGAACCCACACGGTCGCCGTGGCCAGCAGAGCATCACCCACTTGATGCAGTTCAGCCTTCCTCCGCGTCCGCATCATGATTCACGTCGATCTGGGTATAGCGGAGGTCGTGGAGCGAGGCGGAATCCCACCTGGGGTCTTGGGAGTGGCTACCATGCCGTTGATAAGGCGAGGTAGGACTGGATGGCCTGCTAGATAAAGCTATAGATACAGCGCTGACACTGACCCAGATACATGAACGCCAACTATCGCTTCATCGTCGATCCCAGAGGCGATTATAGCTCGCAGTCGGAAGACGCTGATGTGCATCTTGACTGGAGCACTGTACTTCAAGTCATCGCATCATCCAAGACCCAATCCGCTTCTTGCCCGATCTGCCTTGGTGAACCTACCGCTCCTCGTATGGCTAAGTGCGGTCATCTTTTCTGCCTCCCCTGCGTCATTCGCTACATGCATTCGGAGGAAGATACCCCAACTGGGCCTGGCTTGGAGAAGAAAGCTAGATGGAAGAAATGTCCCATCTGCGAGGACAGTATCTACATATCAGAAACACGACCAGTACGAATGTACGCTGGGCAAGAGGTGGACAGACCAACTGAAGGCGCCGACGTGGTTCTGCGTCTTGTGAGAAGAAAGCCTGGTGAGACGTTGGCAATGCCTCGAGAGAGTGCGGATCCTGTGTTGAAGGGCGAAGATGTCCCCTGGTATTTCGCAGCCGAGGTCATGGACTATGCAAGAATCATGAAAGGAAGCGAAGAATACATACTGGCACAGTACGACGAAGCGATCGAATCTGTCGAACAGCTCGAAAGAGAAGACGAGCTCATGTTTGGAGAGGACACACAGTGGACTCGCAGAGCTGTGAGGATGCTCAACGAGCACAAAGAAAAAGTGAAGGGTATCGGTAATCCTCCGGCGCAACCAACCAAACCCGAGCTTGAAACTAAGCCAGAGCGGCCGCCGATTCAGTACAATGAGGATGATTCCAGTATACCTGCGATGTACCTTCAAAAGCAATCTGGCCTTCCTCACTCGCACACCACTACTCAAAACATCGAGTCCGAAGATGCAACAACAATTCGCAGGCAGGAAGTTCTGCAACAAACTACAGCAGGACAACAGGTCCCACGAACGATCCATGAGATGCACCAACGTCATCTGGAAAAGCCACAACCACATGAATACTTATTTTATCATGCCCTGCAACACTACTACTTATCTCCATTGGATATTCGCATTCTAAGAACCGCATTTGGATCGTACGAAGCCTTTCCGTCGTCGATCCTCCCTCGAGTTGAGCGCATATCGAGTGGACACATGATCGACGACGAGCTGAAGAAACGAATCAAGTATTTGTCACACTTACCTTATGGCTGCGAAGTTGGCTTTCTCGAATGTGACTGGACTGATACGGTCAGCCCTGAGGTCTTGAAAGAGTTCCAACATATGCTTGATAGGAGAAGGAAACGTAATGAGGAGAAGGAAGCCAGAGAAGAGAAGGATCGGGTCAGGATAGAGAAGCAAGCAGAAAGAGAGTACGCGGCTGTCAGAAGGAAGAGACCCAGCATTCCCAACGATTTCTTCTCGAGCGAGAGTTTGCCCAAACTCGGTCACGTCGATAATCACACCTTAGAGGATGGCGGCCTTGGAGCAAGTCCACCATGGCAGAATCACCGGGCTAACAGCGGTTTCGCAAGCCTCGCGTCACCCTCAACGTCGCCAACGGCGAGCAGGACTGTGTGGGGCACTGCAGTGGTAGCACCTAGCTCACCAGACTCTTACGCACCCCTGCCAAGGGATTCTGAAGCGCAGGATGATGGTTGGCTACAAGGTTGGGAGAAGGACCTCCTGGAAGAGCAAACCCTCGCAGCACAAGCACAGAGCATGACTCTTGACCACGGCGAGGGTCCTGCTTCAAGTCGTGGCGGTAAAAAAGGCAAGAAGGGTAAGAAGATCACCCTGATGAGTACCACCGCCAGACGCCAGGCCTAGCAATGTTGCAAGGTCTTACTATATACATCTGGAATTGCAAAATCACAGCAATATCATATTTTATCGGCACGACAGTTAACTCACATAGATGGCGGAGATTATCTGTGACTGTAATATTGTCCAACCAGCTCCTTTATTCTTTCCTCGTGCACGACCTGCTGCTGGCAGATTCTTGCCCCTGCGTCATGTCCTACCGGGACCTCACCACCCGTCTTTCTTTGGATACTGTCTCTTACATCCCACTCGCTGCAAAAACACCATGCGACACTATTTTGAAGATGCTCAGATTTTCTCTGCACTACGGATCTGTATCGCTCTGAAAGAAAACAGTCACCTCCAAATGTTCAACCAGAAGAGCCATGCCACTGCATCATCTTATTCTGAGACACACAGGGAGCATATGGTGCATGTGAGGACATCATCCATCAATCCATAATGCTTCCAAGGTTGTCGAGGGCCGTCGAATCTGGTTGCGGAACCTGGCGCTAACTCCGCCTTGGGAGGAATCTCCGTTTCCCTCGGCAGACCTGCCTGTCGATCGTCCTCGAAGTGCTACCAATCAGCATCCGCACATCTGGGGTCGTGGCTTCTTGAATGCACTCCTCAGCTGAGTATGTATTACCTGCGGACGTCAAACTCCTGGGCACATGTTTGACCCCTGTGCCTTGCTCGCATCTACATGGCACACTGCTGCGCTCTAGACACGACCTGAGTTGACGCCATAGAAGTGGTGTGCTCCAATGTAGTCAGAGTAGGGGGCCTAAGGGATCTTTGAACGCTTCCCCCACCCATCGGCTATGTGACTGCTGGTGTTATCTATGGCTGGCCCGGCCAAAGATCTATTCTGGAGGTCACGATGTGAACGGCCAGTGAACACCGAAGAGGCAGGTGTTTAACAGAGTGTACCTGCTGATCTGCATTCTACATGACCAGGATGATAATGGCGATCTTTCGACTGGCACGCCTGTCTGTCATTTTGACAGTAGAGACGTTGATATAAATATTGTGCAGGTCGCTCTCTGGATAGAGCGAGTTATAGAATTGCCATCGGCTCTTGGGTCTTTCCTGTCTGCCACCACCAACATAAGAGTCTGATAATTTGTATCCATCTGCTTTTATGATATTTTGAACCTAATCTCAAGACGACTTGTTTGGACCATGTTCACTCGATTGGGGCTTTTACTCGTCGGCACAACTCTTGTGGTCGAAGCGAGAAATAATATTTTGCCAAAGCGACAGGCACCGTCCAATGTTCCCCAATACGTCCTTGACTTTTCTCCAGTCGTGTATCTGGATCCTTCAGAACTATACTTCCCATCTGATGTTGGAGCGCAAATCACAAACACCAAGCCGGAGCTCAATTACACACTAATCACGACTGGACCGAGTCCTCTAACATTGGATAATTTGGATGAGCTTAACGATCAAGGTGGAGAGTCCGTGTATCTCACGTCAAAGGAGGATATCACCACCAATCCTGAGTGGCTGTTCGGTGTGGCTCCCAACAACCAAGGTGTAACTGAGGGCGCGAAGAGCTGCGTCGTCATCGTCAACGACCATGGCCAGGGCACGGTCGACGCCTTCTACATGTACTTCTACGCCTACAACTACGGAGGTGTCTACGTTGACCTGTTCAACATCGGTAATCATGTAGGAGATTGGGAACACTCCATGGTGAGGTTCATCGATGGCAAACCGGATTCGGTCTGGTATAGTCAGCATGCTTTCGGGGAAGCATTCACTTACGATGCGTTGGAGAAGTACAACGATGGCCAAAGGGTATGTTAAAAAGAAAAGGATTTTCGGCTTCTTGGCTTAGTTGCTTACTGACCATCATCTTCAACAGCCGGTTGTTTACTCGGCTAATGGTACCCATGCGAACTATGCTCTCACAGGCAAGCATGACCATGCCATTCCTAATTTTGATCTCCCTGATGGCTTTGTCCTTGATTACACCGATAAAGGCGATGTTTGGGACCCAGTTGCATCTGCCTATTTCTACTCCTTTGACGCCAACACACAGAAGTTCGCGTCGTACGATGAGAGGTGAGCGGAAACCAGATCGTATCTTGGAATTATGATTTGAACGATCATCTGACGCGACTACGATTGTAGCACCCCGGTGAACTATCTCTACTTCAACGGCCATTGGGGCGACGATGAGTACCCCAAGGATGACCCACGCCAGTCTTCACCATTCGGTATTGATGGTGCTTACAAGTACACCAGTGGACCTACAGGCCCTCTCTTCAAGCAACTCAATAGGACAGAGGTGTGTCCCACTGGTCACGATTGCATTGTTAGGGACGTGCTATTGCCCGGTGAATAGCTTTAGTCTCAGAGGAGATCATGATTTGATAGCTTCAGCATGATTTAATTAGGCGTCATTTACGCTCAGTAGATCATCGAGGTGATATTCTGATTCCAGAAGGATATGATTCATTAGGATAGATACACAAAATCAAAATACTATCATGGTGCAATAATGATACGCCCGCTTGACCATGGCCAAGTGCCTATGGCAGCTCACAATTCGGTCTTGCGTTGGCCGCCGTATTTTCTCACCAACCTTGACATGATGCTCATGGCACCACTCCTGTAACCGCCACCAAACATGGCATGATGGTTCAGGTGATGATAGAGCTCATACAAAGCCACCCTGTCATCGTACTCCTCTACAGGGTCAGTCTTCGGACACAATTTATGATACTCGTTGAAGAACGAGCTACCGAACCCACCAAACCTATCGAACAGTCAGCATCAGGGACGGCAATCGCCTCATCAGCCCAACATACATCTTCATGATTCCCAGTTCGAACTCTGAATGCGCATAGCATGCGCTCGAGTCGTAGATGATGTCCTCTGCTTCCTTCATACCGGGCAGCTTGCCCTTGCTGGCGTTGCCGCTCCACAAGTCTCCATGCACCACCACAGGCGTCACGCCTTTACCACCATTCAGATGGTCGTCGCCGATCAGCCTGGGGATCACCTCGGTACATGTCCTCTCGACGAGCGTATCGAGCTCTTTGTCTGCACCGTTCGAGGCCCTCGATTGTGCGGCAATGAAGCGAAGTCGGCGGTTGGCGTAGAAGTCGGCCCAAGAGGATGAGTATGTGTTATCTTGTGGGGTATCACCACAGCATGTCGTTACAGGGAAACCGAACTTTGGCGTGCCGTTCCCTTCGGGTGGCGGCGCGGGTGTGGTGTGCAGCTTGGCCAATTTCTGCGCCAGGCTCATGCCGCTTCCTCCGCTACCAGCACTCATCATGCTGAAGCGGCCTGAAAGGTCGAGGAACTCAGTCACCAAGAAACTCCGTCCCGGCGAATCTTCCAGCTGGCCGTGGCCGAAGGAACGAGGACACAAGTTTGGAACTGCGTTGCGTAGTGCGTTCAGTGAGGCATGTTCGCCTGCAAACATCGTTTCGGCTTCACGTCCCCTGGCGGTCTTGAGGAAATATTGCATCGACGAGCCGTCTGGCAACTGGGTTGTGATCTTCGACGTCGATGCGCTCGACGAGCCGCCTCCACCTGCACCCGACACCGTCGCATTCTCTGAGTCGAGTTGAAGTAAGGTAACGATGGCAGTGTCGACTTTCATGCTGCAGGCTGCCTTTGTGGTTGTCTTTAAGCACTGGTTGGTACCACTATGAAGCATTAACGGCTATATATGCAGTTGTATACGGTCATCCTGCCGCGATTTGTGGCGTGAGTTGGATCTTGCGTCTCGACGGATACACTGACAGCAAGCTTGCTGGCACAATGGCAGTGATGTAATGTGATGCATAATTTACATGCTGACCCTCCATGACCTACATGTCCGCCCTGAATCGTCAGGAGCTTTTCATAACCTCACTATGGACATCGAGAATCCAATAGGGAGCTGTTCAATGGCGGTTTCTGACAGTCAGATCTCTTTTCAAATGCGACTCGACTCTCCCAAACCCCCCAATGCAGACGTTCCCACTCGTTTCTGTAAATGCACGCTTCGGAAGCCACCGGAGCTTGGCCCGTCCGCTGGGTTGCGTTGCTGGGCGGGTGAAACTGAATGTTTACTCGCTCGTCCTCCTGCGCCAACAATTTTTTGGAAATTGCACTGGCCGGGTTAGAACCACTACGTCAATCGTTGCGAGTGAAACGCCCACCTAACTCTCCTGTTACTTGGTGTTGCTGAAGGGACGTTTAACCCTTTTCAGCCGCTATAGTACCAATCCACCATCCCTCGTTTGTTTTTGGCTTGCTCCCACCCCTCAATCGTGACAGCGCCCATACTCGATCGCCTTCGTGCGCACTCTCCACGATCTACTCCGACTCCAGTGCCGCTGCCATCTCCGCGTCGGTGTCGACTAAGACATCAGAAATTGTTCTGAACGAGGACAAGGTCAACACCTCTGCACATCACCGCCAGCAGGCATGACCGTCACCAGGTCCCAATCTGGCAAGACGCCAAGGTATGCTGCCATTGGGCTCCGACGGATGCTGATCTTCAAAAGTGCTGACTGACTCCTCACAAGAAAACCAATTCCTGAAGGCTTTGTAGAAACTCCAGGCGCCAGACGTCGCAGCACACGCAAGTCCACCGCCGCCGGCTCGCGCACCTCCTCTCCCGCTCCCAATGGCACTCCAACCGAGACCGCAGGGTCTGTAGCGACAGATCCCGTTGTTGAGATCAGTGAGCAAGAGCAGGTCAAGGCCCGGGAGGGCGCGGCAGCAGCTAATGGCACGCGAAAGGCTCGTGTCATTGATGGTTGGCTCGAAGGATCCGACCCGAAGGTCGACCTCAACCCCCATTTCGAGTTTGGGGGATCTCTGGGTGTGAGTGCGATGATGATTGGGTTCCCAATCCTCATGTGGTACATGTGGATTGGAGCGACATACTACGATGGCAAGTTCCCACACCGTGAGTCGTCAGACCAGAGCTGGTTGGACTTCGGAAAACAGTTGGTCTGGTTGGCCTACACTGGAGCATTCCCTCATGCAAAGGCGTGGGCCATTTACTGGGTCTTCCTCGCTATCCAGGTCGTCTTCTACATGACTCTTCCAGGCGTCTACAGTAAAGGAAAGCCGCTACCACACGAGGGCGGCAAGCAGTTGCTCTACTTCAACAATTCTGTTTGGAGTTTCTATACTACCATCGTCCTTGCTATGACCCTCCATGTCACTGGTATATTCAAACTCTACACTCTGATCGAAGACTTCGGTTCCATCATGAGTGTGGCTATCCTCTCTGGCTTCCTCGTCAGTATCGCTGTCTTCATTTCTGCTCATGTCCGCGGCAAGACTCACCGCATGACTGGTCATCTGATCTACGATTTCTTTATGGGAGCTGAGCTCAATCCTCGCCTTTTTGGCATTCTAGACTTCAAGATGTTCCTCGAGGTTCGCATGCCGTGGTACATGCTATTTTTCATCTCTCTAAGCGCAGCCACCCGCCAATACGAGCAGTATGGCTACGTCTCTGGCGAGATTGGTTTCCTGTTGATGGCTCACTACCTCTACGCCAATGCTTGCAGCAAGGGCGAAGAGATGATTGCCATCACTTGGGATATGTACTACGAGAAGCTGGGCTTCATGCTGGTGTTCTGGAACATGGCCGGTGTGCCTTTGAGCTATTGCCACTGCACCATCTACCTCGCCAACCACGATCCCTCGACTTACGCTTGGCCAAAGTACCTCCTGGTTCCCCTCTACGCTTCCTACCTGTTCGCTTACTGGGTGTGGGACACCGGTAACAGCCAGAAGAACATGTTCCGCGCTTCTGAGAAGGGGTACCAGATGCACCGCAAGACCTTTCCTCAACTACCCTGGAAGTTCGTTGAGAACCCGCAATTCATCAAAACTGAGACTGGTGATTCGCTACTTGTCGATGGCTGGTACAAGTACGCTCGCAAGATCCACTACACCGCAGACACCTGGTTCGCCCTGTGCTGGGGTCTCATTACTGGCTTCAACAGCCCTTTCCCGTGGTTCTATCCAGTCTTCTTCTGCGTCATGATCGTCCACCGTGCCACAAGGGATATCCAGCGCTGCAAGGAAAAGTATGGTGCTGCTTGGGACGAGTATGAGAGGAGAGTTCCATATCTTTTTATCCCAGTAAGTCGACACAACGAGTACACCATATATTTAGGATGCGTCGTACTGACCCAAACTATAGTACGTCATTTAATTACATTCTGTTCACGCCACAACTGCTGTCAGCATGTCATCGACTTCAACTTCTTGTACAGCGTTTGCCTCACGGCGGGCCGTCGATAACACCTATCAATCCTCAGAGTGCGGATGATATAGCTAATATAATTATTCAGCATACTTCTCGAGAAAATCATGATCGCCATCCACAATTGCCTATACAATCTGCTGGAGGGTCAATAATGTACGCCTGCAGAATACTACCCGGGTGCAAATAAAAAAGTCCGATTAATTTAGAAATGCAATTTGTGTTCAAATTATTTCCCATTAGACCGGTGGCATGCCTAGAATTGGCGCCTCTAGATGGATATGAGTCGTTCAGCACTCGTTACCGCTTGGCATCTTCATGAATAATGCAACAGCTAATACAACAATGATGCTGTGAACCTTTCCCCCCATGGTCTAGCAATGGGCTGCAGTGTCTCACTTCGCCACAGACGTCCGGGCCGCGTGGTTGGCGTTCTCTGTTATCAATACTAGGTTACATATTTGTGTTATCCTTACCCTCCTATGGCGGTTTTTGTGTGCATATAGGAAGTGTTTGAATCTTCACCATGCTAGGCTTCGTAAGGTATCTCCTCCCCATTCTGGTCCTCGACCGTAACGATCTGCGTCTGCGTGACACTTATTCCCAATGGTCGCTCGTCGCCGTCGTCGTCTCCCTTCACAGTTTGGGCTTTTCTGGAGGGCTTCAACCGGTCTTTCAGGGCCGCGTCTTGGCCCTGAGGCATGGTATCCCGCAACAATCTCTTCCGAGTCAGGGTGTATAGGAGACTATCTACCCAGCCGCAGCTGCAAAGCAGAGCGCCGGCAACACATTGGAATTGTACGCTGATGTTTTTGTGCGTATGCAGCTCGTACATGCGGCCAGCAGATAGCGGGAGGGTAAGCACAAGGTAGATGCACGGGTAGATGGTCATTAGATGGGCGATGCGCTTCAACGCCCTCAAGGTGGCCGCGTTCGGTGGTTCCTGTCCGTGGCATTCGTAGTCTTTAAACACCGCCCTTGTCCGAGTGCGTAGCATTGCGTAAGTTAGGACGTAGACTAGTACCGTGCCAAATTGCACAATGAACACCCACAAATAGTGACACAGTAACCGCTCGACCTCGTATGCGGGAGATACCCAGCACCACGAGCCCGCTCTTGTGAAATACGTATCATGGTGTAGCAAGACCCCAATGAGAGTCAAGAAATACGCCAACACCCAGCCAGCAATGATGCCACCCAGGAAACTGCGGTATTGGATCCTGCGACCATAAACCGCCGTGACGAAGGTATGCAATGCTATAAGGAGAACGAAGAACGCGCTCGCAACGTCTCCTGAGTGCAGTAGCCAAGCTTGTGCAAAACAGGCCGAGGTAGGAGCAAGTATGGCGTCGATGCGGATCCAGTGGAAGCTGACCAAAAACGCTGCGCTCTGTTGGAGGTCGGCCAGCAGGAGGTTGAGCACAAGGATGACGTATTGGTTGTATCCCAGGAATGTGCGGTAATGTGCTCGCCATGCGAACAGGCGATAGAAAATGAACCCGATGAGCGTTAGAGAGCTTCCAACAGAGAGGAGAGCGACGATCCCAATGGGAACTATGCCGTGCCGGACGGCCACAGGAAGAGGTTCGACACTGTAAGGATATGGAAATTTGTTCTCCCTTACGATGTCGTTATCGAGTGAGTCGTAAGTTGCATGATTTGCTGGGCCCAAGGCCATGTTTAAGGAGGACGAGACGCGCTGGACAATACCAATTGATTTCGGAAACTCAATCGGCCCTTCCTGTGCGTACGTTCAGCTTCCGAACTATTCGAATTGTGGAGGACTTCTGGATGGACTATTTTCGCGACATCGAGGCAAAGAGCGTCTTGAAAAACCTCACCCATCTGATCACAAGGCGTATTGATGGCATCGATTTTCGAACGATCTTGAATGCTCAAATATCCAATTGCTTCTATTCATCGTAAGTAGATCAACACTTTGTTTGCCGTGAAAATGAGGATTTGAGGCGATCGACGACAGGCAATGGCGCAGAGGCAAACAACTTCCTGTTTTGATCAGCCAGTGCAGATATGGTCGGGGGTCATAAAAAGTCGTGCATTTGCAATGAAGAACTGAGACACAAGCGCATGTAGCCACGGCTACTTTCGGCAGGTGCGTTGCAAAGTATGTCTTGCTGAACTTTACCAGCAAATGGGCAAAAGCAGCGCTCTACTTGAATTACAGGATCTTCTATTATATGAGTGCTTTGGTCTTTCAACACTCAATTGACACAAGCATTCGAGAAGAATAGTCAGATATCGCTTAGATCCTGATCAAGCTCATTCGGCGCCCACAGTCAACCTAATTGATGGTGTTTGTGAGTTGCAACGATCTAGACATTGAATATAGCGTTTAATGGACATCTTGTGCGCGGAATTGTTGATTGGCCAGGGAAGGCTACCTTCAGTACGAGAGAATACCGTAAATTTCTTCGGTGTGCTTGGGTCGACTTTGTATACTGACGGATCTTAAGCATTTCGTCTAGAGAAGTTTGAAAGAATTGAGGCCCTCCTCCACTTCATTTGTTCAAGGACTCACACATTGATTGTGTACAGAATCCATTATTGTCGAGGTCCGATTATAACGCGGAGCCTCTTCATGGGACCTTCAAGTCATACATGGCTTGTGGTGGACATGCAGGATAACGACCAGCGAATCCTCGTGAGCCACAGAGTCGTCTCGAGCCTTTGCCTAAGCGGTTCACGAGCGCATGACTAGAGAAACTTGGGGATGATGCTCTTGCGTCGATCAGCTGGACTGTGAGGGAAGTCATTCGTGAGGTCCTCAGTTGCCGTGCGTGCCCTAAGGTTTCCGAAGCTGGTTCGGAAATAGCGGCCGTAAATCCGTCGCATTCTGTAAATTTACACCTGGAACCTTGCCTGGGAAGGTCCCCGAGGTCAGGTTGCAGGTGAGGGTCGCAAGCATACCTAATCAGAAAGTCAATATACGAGCTATTGACCCATCCGCCAGTACCCTCATACCCATCCATACAACTTCAAATGGCGACGAATATTCTACTTCCGGGTGAGGAGGTGAACCCATCGAGCCTTCCCAAAACAAAAAAAGGCACCCTCACCCTCGGTCCTGGTCTCCGGCACATACCACCTTCTACTATCCTAGCTACAACCGCAGGTGCCCTGCAGCTGGACTATAAGAAGTCTGCACTATGGCTCGAGCCCTCTGCTGGCCGATACATTCCTGCCATCGGCGATTTAGTCATTGCGCAGGTGCACCATTCTGGAGGCGAAGTCTACCACTGTGCCCTCGCGCAGCACAGTTCGCTGGTCATGCTGGGACAACTGGCATTCGAGGGTGCAACAAGAAAGACGAGGCCGGTGTTGAAGAACGGTGACCTGGTTTATGCACGTGTGACCAAGGTGCCTAGTCGGGCGGCAGGATCTGAGGATGTGGAGATTGAGTGCATCGATCCGTCTACGAACCGAGCCGAAGGCATGGGCCCATTGAAAGGCGGCATGGTGTTTGACGTCTCTGTACCTTTTGCGAGGAGGTTGATGCTGGGGCCAAAAAAAGGTGGAGTTCGTCTACTGGAGGAGCTTGGAGAGAAGGTACAGTTCGAGGTTGCAGTGGGTCGGAATGGAAGAGTTTGGGTGGACAGTGGTAATATCAAGAGCACAGTCACCATTGGACAATTGCTAAGACAAGTTGATGAAAATGACTCGCCCGTTGAAGAGCAGTCGAAGCTGGTGAAGAAAGTGGCGAAGGATCTGAGCTGAGTTTCTTGGGGGCAAGAATCAGCTTGATCTCGTGGATGACTTTGAGTTACTCCTACTGATTTAATGACTCCGGAACGCCTGAAAGTCCAAACCTACCCTAGATGTGGAGGTCCAGATGGCAAGCTTCTCTGCGACACTTCTGGCGCCCATGTGAACCAAAGGCTACCTCCCCTTCCAAGACGTCAACCAGCGTGGCAAGCATGCTGTAGCAGGTGTTCTGTTCTGGCCTGGAGATGAAGCACCAGATCGAGAGACAATCTGGGCCGAATTCCTCCAAAACATGGAGCTTACTCTGTGTTGTTTGAAACTCATCCCCAAGGATGTACTGATTAACTTCTGCGAAGCTGGGGAGCGCTTGGCTTGGGAGCTTCGTCTGCGACCTTACTTATTGCACATGCCTAATGAGATGGCTAGGTTTCCGCTCCCCTGTGATACTGGTGGAAAAAGACGACCATGATCTGGTATCTGATGATGAATTCGGCTTCCTGCTCGCGAGACTTTATGTTGCTTTCTAGTACTCTGATCGAGCCCTAGTTCGCCTTCGGCCCTGTACGATGTTATGGCAACGCCGTTCGCTACGGGCAGAAACTGTTTCGTTGATTTGGTTATCCAAGTCTTCTCGGTCTTCCGGGAACGCGACGGCTTTTTGGACGCGGCTGTGCCATCTACATCTTGGACTTCATTACCCAATAAACTTTTATTTTATAGCTATACGCGTTTCCCTTGCCTTGTGTGGGAATCGCGTCAGGGGCAAGGTACCTAGACGACTTTCTGCTCACTGTCATCCAACGCCTATGCAATAGGCTGGAGCACGTGCTGGAAAACATGATCTGTACTGACAAATGGAAACAAGAACACAGCTTGTGTGCTTACTGGAAAGTCCGAGGATGAAGGCGATGAGGTCTCGCTAGATGACCATCATATATCGTGATTTCATAGGACAGCCATAATGAGCTATGTCGTGAAATTCAGGGATTACAAATATGTCCAGTCTGTCGTAAATGCAGTTTTTGTTTTTAATACCAACTACATATAGATTATTAGCCAGCTTGAATTGCTTTCGATTTAGCAGTGATTTGCAAAAGAATGCTAGTCGATCAGTACATATACATGCAAAGCTAGTACGTGTATCAACCCGGCGGTGCTGACAGTGCGATGCCCTTCACGACACCACCAGACCACTGATTACCGCTCTTATCCCACGCCACAGATCCAAGTGAGGTTGTACGTAAGATGTTGGCCTTGAAAGACTTCAACTTGGGGCATTTCCGTGACAAGGCATCCATATCTACGCTCGAAGGGAATGTCTTCCCCAATACCTCGCTGTCTGGGTCCCGCATCTGTGAAACAATCAGTGGTCATGTAAGATGGGGAGGCTTGAATAGAGGGAATACTTACCGCCATCAGAAACTGTAACGAGGGATGCGCGACAACCTCGATCTGCTCCACATCCACGCACTGCTCGAAAGCGGCAAGTAGCTGCTTCTTGGTTTCCTCCCCAGGCTCGGTCTCAACAGTAGTGTTTAGAACCATGACCCGGTTGTGCTTCTCGGTGACCTTCTTCAAGTCGCTGAGGCTGAGGGTGTACATGACGAGGTTTAGGGCCCTAATACCTCTCGGATAACCCTCCTCCTCGGTCAGCTCCTTGATCAGGCCAGAAGCGAATTGTGGGTTGAACGTCATTATGCCCTCTTTCGCCTCGGTACCTCCCTCCCCAAGCTCGAGGCCGGAGAGATTGAAGCTGGCTGAGATCAGGCCCGGCCCAAGTAGCAGCGGCAGTTCGGAAGCCTGGATCCTCTGGACGAACTCATCGTCATCGTGCTGGAAGGTATAGTTGACTTCCAGGAACATGAGTCCTCTACGTGCCTCGCCTGGTACTTCTGAGGTATTGTACTTCAGCCATTTTGAAGCCTCCTTGAAGAAGTTCTCCTTGGCGAAGACGTCGAGAAAGTGTAGCGCACGCAGATTCGGCAGCCGCTTGAAAAACTCAACAGCATCTGCCTGGCTCTCCGCTGTCAGGCCGGAAAACAATTGACTGTAGACCACGACGCTCTTCAGATTGGGCAGCCTCTCTGCAAGCTTCGGCAGAAAGCCCACAGGATAGCCAAGGCTGAAGAGCTCTAAAGTCAGGCTCTCGATGCCAAACGGAATGCTATCTGGCACGTTGAAGGGCTTCTCGAGTAACGACTGATAGTCGCTGACCGGAATGTCGCTCGTCAATGTCAATGCTTTGAGAGATCGCGCACTCGAAGGGAAGTCTGGGATGTTAAATGAGTCCAGTGCGATCTGCGCACCCTGCGCACTGGCTGGGTCGCTTGTTGGCTGGGTAGATTGGACATTCATGGCTGTGATCCGAGACACCGACTGCAATTCGCGAGTGTTCCTCGCGCTGAGCTGTCCAATTGATCAAGCGTTTGTAGGATGGGGAAGCTGGCCATTTTGAGCGTCAACCGAGGGCTGGAGTGCTGTTCAGCTGCAGCTACAGGTGGAGGTCAAGGGTCGCCACAGGGCATCATCAGCCAAGGTCATATCGATGTCAGAATGTGGAGAAGAGCTACGTCGATTTGATCACCCTCCCTGTGAATCAATATACCTTATAACATTGAGTCCGGCTAACATTTCACGCACCCTACATGTGTGTTTACTGGTTTATTGATTGCTTGGCTATTGATCAGCTGCCAAACTACCTAGGTATATACTTACCCGGTTGCTGTTCCGACTTGCAATCAACTCAGCATGACATGCTGATTTAACTTGGGGACATATTGCGCCTGAGTACATGTATATACAGCCGTTCGTCCACCAATTTTGCAGGATCAAGTTGACTCAATGTCACAATCTTCTCATTGAATCGATATTACACCATAGATTTTAGAGGTATGTTATCTATGCGGCTGTGCGAAGCAGATACGATCGTTACTGGGACTGGGGCTCATAACGCTGCTGGAGCCACGACTTTGAACTTCCTTCTATCTATCTATGAATGTCTGATCCAGGCGGTGGTGGTACTCAGAGCCAGCATTGCTGGTACGGCGTACAGCACCTCATAGCCTTGTTTTGGGGGCCGATATATGAATTGAGTTCCCATAGGCGGGAAACCTCCTGATCGCGACCTTTTTAGCATGACGAAAAGGCGTTACACCTGGGGCCAACAATGATCGTTGGACAGAAACTGGTAGTGAAGAATGAAGAGGTTGATAACAGCTGATACGACATTGATTCGTCCAGTCCTACAAGAGGATGGTGGCGGGCATATGTCTCCATCTCATTGCTCACCAGATTTAATATGTGTTAGTAGTTACATGTTCTTGTCCAAAATATGGTCGATTTTCACACCCTTCCGTGCCATAGTGACATCTCGAGTAGACCATATCGACAAACAATGTGTTCTCAAGGTGTTGTTCGGTGACTCTCGATTTGCCTCTTATGTACTCGACTATTGCGCCCGTCACAGGTGAGCCTTCAATAGCTTCAACTCAATGAGGGATAAACAAAGACATATATCGCGACTGCTGCTGGTCCGGTAGACATGTAACTCATATATGGCAACGGCGAGCATCGCAATGGAAGGGTAGTTGGACATTTTCTCTTGATACAGCAAAGATTTGTTATTGTCTAAAGCCGTGATATATACTACGCCTTTGGTATGGCTGATATTATTGAATGACATGAGATGGATGTGTAATCGTCGAGCACTATCTTACCAAGTGCTTCTATGCGCTTGCGAAGGAATTCGAGCATACTGATGCTAGCAACCTAAGAGCTCACCCTTGGTATGTAACATAAAAGTCGAACAAAAGGTCCCTGCCACAATTCATGTTGAATGAGTGAAGTGGCCAACGTGGTCGAGCGCCACTATTGACGATCCGCCACGCTTATCTACCTCGCCACCACAAATTCCGTCATCATGGCATTCGATCAGCAACGGAATTGGGATATTCAGATGGCAGACAACCTCGAAAAAGTAAGACTAGGACACGATAGCCAGTCTCCTCACATGGAATCCAAGGATACCCAAGCATTGGTCACAGAGCCGAAAGGTCCACCGATATTTTTACCGGACGAAATCATTGCATTGGTGGTGGATTACCTCGTTGGAACTCCCTCGTCGCAAAAGGATCTGGCAGCCTGTTGTCTCCTTTCAAACCAATGGTACCGTGCTGCTGTACCGCAGCTATATGCTCATCCATATCTTTATGGAAACAACTTCGACCCATTTGTCAAGGCGATATGCCCAAGTATTAATCTTCACGTGCGCAAGTCACCACTGAGCGAACTAGTGAAGGTGCTGGACATGGGCAAACTCGTTCACCATGGATCGAAATCATTGACGGCAAGAATCCTTGGGCGAGTGAAGGGCAATCTGGAGAGGTTCGTGGCCCCACAGGCTAGTTTCGCCGTGAATTGTTTTCCGGCACTCGGGAAGTGCGTCAGGTTAAGGTCTCTAGATTTGAGTCTGGTTTCTGAAAGCCCACCTTTACCTGAGCTGTTCAAGACGGTGCTCAATCTCAAGGACTTAAAGACCTTCAAGCTGCCTAGAAGCGCTGGGTTCGGCGTGCATCACGCAACATCAGAGTTTGGGGAGCTTTGGCCGCCAAAGCTGGAGAATGTTACTCTGTCAGGCGGCATCGACGGGCACTTCCTTTACGGTGTCGTGCAATTTCCATCAACTCTTAGCAGCCTCACCATTGAACATTGTCCGCAGGTCAAAAGCCACGCAATACTGTCCTTCCTGACAAACGCAGTGCAACCACTGCAAACTCTCAAAAGTCTAAAAGTTGCAAATATGCCAAGGCTATCACAAAGCGCGCTGGACGAGGTGTTGTTCATCCTACCTGGCTTGTCAAAGTTGAGTGTCAGCGTGGACTACATAACTCCTGCGATATTTGAAGACACGCACTTCCACTGTCAAAGGAAAAGAAAGCCACGGCGCCAATCCATTGGGCCTAGCTGGCCTACTGACATCGATCTGCTTGATGAGTCTTCTCATGTTTGCGATCAATCATGTACCCTCATGGAACATCACCTTCGCTCGCTCGAACTCACGAATTCGGGCAATCTGGGGGTTGAGGACAAGATCACACCCTTGGATGTCATCATTGCCATAGACGAAGGCTTTCTGCCAAGTCTGCGAGAGGTGCGCGTAGCTAAGAGTCTACTTTGGGCCGCTCGATCAGATGATGAAGCTTCTTCGTTGGCTGATTCGCTTCATGAATCAAGCAAAAAGGACTGGGAGAAAAGGCAAGGGGTCTTTGAGGCCATGAGCGCGGAAGAATACAGTAAGGATGCCGTGTGGGAGGAGCACGCTGGTGTTTGGCAATTTGACGGTTGAGCGTTCCAGCGTTTGATTCTTTGTCTGATGCCGTTGCCAATTCCATTGAGATCATCATCTTCAGCGAGTGGTCTTACAATTGCATTATATTTCATCGTCCTGCAGTGGCGAACGATGCCTCGACGGTCCTCACAATATTCTTGAAACATCGACCCTGGAAGGAACAGAGCGTCTTACCTGTTTAGGCAGCTGTCCCTGACAGCGGCTCGGCCCGTGTAATTCCTTCCGCTCTCGTCATCCCGTGCTTAGTCAATCGAGGAGAGAGGCCGGGGCCATCGGTCCATTCGATTTGGCCTCTCTCCCTCTCTTACATTGCGACGCAATAGAGATACTTCCGTGTCTTCCACCACTCTGCCTCTGCGCATATCCCCATCCACGGCCTTTCCGGGGTTACACCATGCGACGCCATAGTCCACAACTCTGGTAGGAATGCTGGACGATCGGATACAGCCGCAGAGAGCAGCACACCACAGCTTAGCATAGCATACCCAGAACATGGCAGAGAACAACAGCACCAGCGACGGGAAGGACTCCAGGCACAACAATACCCATGAACACGAACAGTCCTCCACCGTTCCGACCTTTCTCGATTATGACCCCTTCCCTACGCGCAGCAATGGCGACCGACCTTTATCGACAGCGACCAGCAGCGGCGCGAGCGCCCCTTCCGAATACGAAGCCCGTGCGGACTGGCATTCCGCGAAAGAGCGACAGAGCACAATCCCATCGACCACAGGGCCAGTAGGAGAGCCTGGTCTTCCACCGTCGCGACCGACAAGTAGCCAGCAAATACCCGCGGCCGTTTCATCTTCGGGCCTCCCATCTGCGAGAGGAGGCGCGGTTAGTCCCCCACCTTCTAGGAGGGGCTTGCACGCCCTCGCGACAGGAAGGAATAGTCCCGGCTTCCGCAACAACAATGCGAACGGTCCTGGCGACCTTCGTCCTACCAGTATGAGCAAGACACACGTGCCATCTGTTACCCCTCATGGCTTCTTTAGACCACTCAGTAGTCAACAGTTGCAGCAGCAGAGAGGTCAACGAGTCACAAGTGGGTTGGCACAGAACCCACATCGCTACAGCCAAACCAGCATTCATACGCAACCAGAGACACAAATTGGATTAGAACTTACCTCGCCACATGACTATCCGGTGGACACTCAAACACAGCCGCTCTCGACAGTATCCAACGGTTCGCTTAGGAGTGGGAGGCGGAATCGCCCAGACAGACTGGACTTGCCAAACAGCCGCACAATGCATTCTTCCTCGTCCGACGATAAGACGCCTCGGTCGCAGAAGTCTTTTCGACAGGGTCTAGGGCTCAACCGCAAAGAGCTAGGGTCTGCATTACGGTTACCTTCTGAACCTTCAACGCCAACTACACCGTCAGCAGGTGGGAAGAACTATCAATACTTCGCTGGTAACGTTGTATTCATTCTGGGAGGCCATTGTCTCAACACACGAAATGTACCTATCAGTGGCGCAACATTCTTCTTCATCATCCTTCCGAGCGCACTCTTCTTCGGCTTCGAGGCACCATATCTTTGGCATCACGTCTCTCCAGCGCTACCCATAATTTTCGCCTATGTATTCTACCTCGCCATGTCTTCATTCTTCCGCGCAGCGCTAAGTGACCCGGGTGCACTACCTCGCAATTTGCACCCACATCCTCCCAACCCGGCCGAGGCGGATCCGTTAGTAGCCGGTCCACCGACAACGCGATGGATCTCAACCCGGAGGTTCCACAATTCTGCCCAGAGCGAGGCGATGGAAGTGCCGACAAAATTCTGTGAGACTTGTCGGATCTGGCGGCCGCCACGATCGCATCATTGCCGCAAATGCAATATGTGCGTGGATGCGATGGACCACCACTGCGTCTGGCTGAACAACTGCGTCGGCGTACGCAACTACCGCTACTTCTTCGCCTTCATCGCTTTCTCGTCTGTGCTAGGTCTACTCCTGTTGGCTTTCAGCATCACCCAGTTAGTCACGCGCGGAAGCGACCTGAACGGTTTCAGCCGCTCAAACGACCGCGTCGCCTTGGCCCTCACCATATATGCCTTCATCGCCGTGGCCTACCCGATCCTGCTGCTCGGCTATCATCTTTTCTTGCTCAGCCGTGGGGAGACCACAAAAGAGTTCCTCACCAGCCAGAAGTTCCGTCCTGAGGATCGTCATCGGCCCTGGGCGCTGGATGTCTGGTACCTCTCCCTAGCCCAGACCCTCCTACGTCCCAGACCGCCAGAGGCCCTGAAGTTCAAGGATCCGTACCGCGAAGGCGATCTCAGGTTTGGTCTGACGATGACGAGGAAGGAACGCCTGAGGAGCAGAGAGAATGGGGTGGAAATGCAAGTTCTCGCTTGACCCTTTGATTTCCCTTCTCTGAATATCTTTCCTTTCTACCTACCGTCGGCTCTGTCCCATGAGTGGCGACCGACGCTTCATATTATCACCCTCCCTGCCCGCTTGGGATTTCTTATCTTTCCACGTTTCCAGCAGAACCGGCCACTTCCTTCATATTGGCTGTATGGTCATGTTCTCCTTCCGTGTCATTCCACTGTACAGTATGGTACATCAAGCCTTCGCCCAGGGTTGGAGATGGCTAAAAGATACCCTTATAGCTTTCTGTTTGCTTTTCCAAAGGCTTCCGCATAATGTTGCACGTAATGCTTACGCGAATTGTATGTAAACACATTGCACCTCTTCGATATACATCAAATCATTTGGTCTCAGTCACAAATTATCTCTACACACTACAATATGCGTATAACAAGTTGATCACACGCCGCAGCTCTTAGACCCAGTGGATTTGGAGCGCGTGCCAACACTGCAGGTGCGATTATAGACCAACCACGAGCCGACAAGGTCACGATCAACACAGGTCTACCAACGGTAAGATTGAGACGTGAACGTAATAGCAAGGAGGACCCAAATGTTATGTGGTGAGTTGAAAGGAGAGTAGGTAGAAAGAAAAAGCAGAAGAGAAGATGGGTATCGCGGAAATTCATGACGCCGATCACACCTGTAGACAGGCATACGCATACACCAAGAGGCGATGCTCCCACCAGAGACCACCCGCCTGGCCACCCCCACTGAGGCCATAGCGGACCCAATCATAGACATTGTCCGTGAGCCAATGCAATTGGACCGATCAGGAGGCTAAGTGGTGAGTTCCGCACATCTTGCACTCATCTGTTTCGGTCTAGAACGCCACGCTCAAGGTCTTCGAAAGCTTCATCTTCCCTGCTCACAGGTTGCTGGGAGTCCGGATCGTCGTTGTGGGATGTCGCGGCCTGTTCCTGCACCTCGTCTTCGTCCCTGTGGTGGTGAGCCGAGATTTGGTTTTGTAGGGACCGGTTCATAGCGGCGGTGAGGTTGGACGTCGATGATGGGCTGGCGGAAGGGCTGAATCGGGTAAGAGAGCGGACGACATCGCCCTTGCAGATGGGGCAGGTCCGACGGCGAGTGGTGAGCCATGGAGTGCTGTGGCGAATGGTCAGTCTCTCATCTCAACGATCTCGAACGCTGACCAATAGGGTGGTGGAAATGCTTGAGAGGTACTCACATGCAACCTTCGTGAAATTCGTGGCCACAAGGCAAACTCATGACTCTGCTGACGCCGTCTATGTATTCCTCAAGGCAGACGACGCATTCTCGCTGCCTGCCGCCATATTTCCGTCTCCATTCCGCAAGGCCTGCTGAACGCTTCTCCTCCGCCTGTTCCAGGGAAGGCGAAATCACGCTGTTGGTTTCTGACGTCCTCACAGACGAGCCTGCCTGAGCCGCTGGATACTCAGAAGCTGTACGGCTCCTAGGCCGTGATCTCGCAGTGATCGGCCTGGGACTTTGATGCGCCCCATTAGAAAGAAGTGGAGTAGTGACACTGAGCGAGCTGATACTGCTCGTAGTGCTCGCGCTTGATGGAGAAGTGGACGGCATGGTATGGTAAGTCCGTACCGGCAAACGTTCGACAACGCTCTTAGGTGCCCTCCACCGTCGCCTCCTGATCCGACTTCTAAGAAGCAGAAGCGAATAGACAACTGTGAGCGTGACGAGGGGGCTTACCACCAATACCAGAAGCGTGTCAAAGAAAGGAGACGAAGACATCGATGTGGGTGTGAGCGTCACCCAGAGACCCTCATGGTCCGCTGCACCATCGGCAATCGAAGTATGACGGTCTTTATGAGGATCATTTTGAGTAGCATGACTATCGTGATGACTTCCGACTTTCCCAGTGAGTTTGTTCGCTTCTTTCATGGTGTTTCGGTCAGCTCGCGACGAGGCAAATAGGTTCTTGAGCCAGCTGCCGGTAAGATACCCAGATTGGTCTGCAGATCCCTTATCTTTTGTGGCTGAATTCTTCTTCCGCGCATCTTCAGGCGACTCGTTGAGCTTGTGATTCCTATATTCTCCGCTTCCTGGTGTGATGCTTCCACCCTTAAGAGCACCTTTGCTTTCCTGGCTGGTGCTCCCTGAAGTAGTTGTTGAACCTTTATTAGCGTTACCCAGAGTATTCTCAGGTTGTTCCTTTTGTTCAGCAACAAGGTCTGGGTCTCTCCAGTCCTGTACACCGATACGGAACCCATCTGTCGGTCCTGCCTGTTGGGAGGTCTTCTTCATAGCTTGTTTCCCCACATTCGTAGAAGAAATAGTATTGGCCGACTTCTTCGGTATATCATCCTCAAAATCAACTTGCCTGACCCACTGCAGATTGCCGCTGCTTGGCGGTCTGCTGCCGCCATCGCCTCGGTTGGAGGTTCCGAATAATGAATTCAACCACCTGGTCTTCTCTGCAGGGGTTTCCTGCTCCAGTACGCCTTCTCTGTCTCTGAGCGGTGTTCGATTCTCCTGTGGCTTCTGTTTTCGATTGGACGAAGTCGATTTGGCCACACTAGCGGTGTTTGTGTGGTCTGGACGATCCTGGTTTTTGCTAGGCCGATCGCTATCTGCAAGTGCAAGACCCAGTCTTGCAAGTTCTTCGGCGCTGAGATCTTCGATCGCTCGTCCAGATGGTACAAGACTACTCAGGAGATGTGCCGTTGTGTGACTGGTGAACAAGCTAGGTATGGTAACATTGCTCGTATCGCCTCGTGCGTACATTGTGACTAGTGGCCCACCTCGTATGTCGTCTCCTACAATCAGTGCGATACCTCCTCTTCTCTGTACCCATTTCACCTTCTCCAGAAAGCCACATCCACCTCGACTAAGCAGGACAACTTTGCCAGCTATCTCTGCGCTCTCCTGTAGAGATTGTATATCTGCATGGGTGGGCTTTTTACCCTTAAACGAAGCTTCGTTCAGGCCTCGAGATGGCGGTAATGGGTGGTGAAGGTAATCGTCTGTTCCGTCGCTCTCATTAGGGGTGTTCGTGCGGCGTTCAGCTTCTTGTTCCTTGTCTGATTCAAGATCGGCATCTCGTCGTCGCTTACTTGCTTCCAGCTTTTCAGATACTTCAGATCCTCCAATCCTGCCAGGCTTTTGCCCAGATACCATCCTGCCATCGTTGATATCCCAGCCTGGAACATCCGAACAGCCCAGCTCGACGCCAGCGCCGTAGCCGCCACTTATGTGACTGTGCTCGTCATAATCAAACCCACTACCAACCCATAGCTGGCCACTCAAGCTCTTAACGGGAAGGAGAGGACCAAAAGCTGCCGGTCTCGCCACGAAGTAAGTACTGTTGTCGTCTGTCAGGGTGATGATAGCCGAGGGAGGGAACAGCGATGAAGGGGTCCTCCAGTTGAAGTAGGCGCGCAGCCGTGAAGACTCCCGGATGTCCTCTTCAGCGGCTTGTGAGGTCGCCGAGAGGAGGTGCACAAGAAATATGAAGGCGAACAAGGAGAAGAAAACGGTGAGTAAGAAGCGCAGAGGCCTCATTTTCGAGTAGCTGCTCTACTGAGTGTGGTGCTGTTATATGCAGATAAAGTGGTTCCAAGACCATGGGGCTGCAGCGTTCTGCTGCAGACCACTAATCTATTGCGCAGGCATTCGCATTTGGTATCAAACCGCTCGATAGGTCCTTGTCGGCACTGTACGAAGGCTGGTGGGAAAATGCTCGGGCTTGAATCAGCTGAAGCGAAGGGGTGACGCAGGTGGGGATGAGCGGATAGACAACAAGCGCATAAGACCGAAGTCGCCTGACTAGCGGTTCTTCGGCAAAAAGGCGATCAGGACTGAGGGTATTGAGTTACAAATTACGAACGTGTAGCAGGCAAATAAGACGTAGGAAAGAAGTGGACTGATTCGTTGCTGTATGGTGGTCGTCGACACAGTCCGCGGTCCACTGGAGCAGTAACGCAGCGTTGGAGGATGCGATAGACCAGGCCAATCCACGCTAATCTATATCGGGAGGGTTTACGACGAGGACGGGACGCCGGACTAGTCCATAGGAGGAAATAGCTCGATGTATTGTACGTTATCTGTCGGTGGAGTAGGCAGGGCAAGATCAATCACGTGACCGTGTACGCAGCCCCTCTTGCTCGTGCCCCTCTGTCTCCTACAGAGATCCTGCTAGAGATCTCTGTCACAAATGCGATGAAGTGGTTACGGTAAGATGATGAATCCTCTTTGCATCTGCAATTGCTACAACGTCGAATAATGGCTTTGATGTTTGCGGGCCACAGGCAGCATGTGTGCACAAAATACCTCCCAGAAATGTGGTACCGAACGGGCCCATCCAGCCAGCATTATATGTTGCGCAAATGATGCACTTCGACGTACTGTAGCACAGGCTATCAGGCATAGGTACCCCAGGGCCAAATGGAATACGGCAAGAAACTCTGACCTTTGATGGCCGGGATTTTACTAGCCTATCATCCTCGCGAGAAATACATTGTGCACGACGTAACACCAGGTGCATAACACTCACACGGCCCTTCACCAGAAGCAAAGCTGAGAGTGGAATGATTTTAAAGAGAGCCTATGTGACCGGCAGTACTCCAAGGACCAACGACCAACACATTCCCCTTTTCATCCATGTCTGGGAATGGAATAAAGCCTTGTCATATGCAAACCACAACGCTCTAAAGGGCAAGCCAAAGTAATTGGAAGCGACAGGATGACTTTCCTATTTTGAACAACCCCAAGCAGAGATCAGACGACCTCTTACATGTAAGTACTCGAGCAGGTATCTCTGATGATGCGTCCACGACGGCACCATTCAGAGCCACACAATAAAATGTGAAAGCGTATATCCCAAGAGCTTGGGACTTGGTGCATCTTGGTCTCATGCTGTTCGGGTCGTCCATAGTACCCGCTCGGATGAATTACCCCGGTGATGACGTAGAGGATCGGCATGTGGTGATTGGCACATGTCCCCGAGCTTTGTGGGGGAACTTGGGGAACTCCCTGTACATTTACTTCCTACCAAAAACGTGTACGACAGCATGTGGCTGCCCAGGCGCGATCATCAAGGGCAGAGAAGGCTACATGAGTACCACTTCCTGTATGGGTCGAGAAAGCTCCTTCATCCACCTCTGGCTTGGGTACCGTTAGCAGTCGTATTTTGGTAGTAGTCGTAATCTCGGTCTCCTCGGCTGGACAGGACGACGACCATATGTTCCATCATGAAATCACAGGCCCATCATCTCTCGACTCCAAACATCTTACAACGCTGATCTGAAGACCGTTGCTAGCTGTAGGATCAACAGCAAAAGCACTTCCCGCAGGCGGTTGGGTCATACGGCACAGGTACCAACTTGGGATTTGTTTGGACGCGCTCTCAATTCCATCTAACGCTTTCTTCTACCCTCTGTCTTGTGTTATCGTGGCTTTGGCAGCGTTTTGAGTTTTGGATGTTATGCAAGACGCTCAACATCGATGACATATTCATCCGACCAATCGAACTAGAGCTCAACCGCTCTCGTGTACTGGCGCAAGATCCATTTTCTGATTAGTGAGGGACCTCCAAAACTGAATTTCTCCAACTATAGCCGACGATGAACATCAACAAGCCTTCGTCGAGGTTTGTACAGCTTCCCTTCACCAAACGGCCGCCTTCATCAACCGAGAATGAAAGATCCGAAAGGGTCAGTCCCCTGGTCGGCTTTATGCCAAACAGAGTGCGGAACCATTTTGTGGCGTCGGTTGGCGAGTTCTTGGGAACATTTCTCTTCCTCTTCTTTGCGTTCAGTGGGACACAGGTCGCCAATGCTGCTGCTTCAGGCGCCGCGGCTTCCAATGCAGGTGGAGAGGGCGTTGGAGGGCTATCTCAATCACCAAACGCAAGCACGCTTCTTTACATCGCCCTGTCGTTTGGCTTCAGTTTGGCCGTGAATGCATGGGTCTTCTTCCGGATCAGTGGAGGTATTCCGGATAATCCCAAGGGCTTCAACACGCCGTGGCTCAATAGAGGCTGACTTGATTTTGTACAGGACTCTTCAACCCGGCAGTGACGTTAGGCATGGCACTCATCGGTGCAGTGGGATGGACAAGAGCAGGTCTCGTGTTCATTGCACAATTGCTGGGTTCGATGTGCTCTGCTGCCGTCGTCAGTGCCCTCTTTCCCGGTCCTCTGAATGTCAGCACCACCCTTGGCCCGGGTACCAGCATCGCCCGAGGTCTGTTCATCGAGATGTTTCTCACCTTCGAGCTGGTATTTACCATCTTCATGCTCGCGGCAGAGAAGCATAAGGGCACCTACCTGGCGCCTGTGGGAATCGGCCTCAGTCTCTTCATTGCAGAACTGTCAGGTGTCTATTTCACCGGTGGTATGTATAGCTCACCTATGACACCACACATGAGGCAATACGCTTACCCAGCCGCTGTCATGCTAGGCTCATTAAACCCAGCAAGGTCTTTCGGCCCTTGTATTGCAAACGCCACCTTCCCAGGCTACCATTGGATCTACTGGCTGGGTCCAGCGCTCGGGAGCCTCCTGGCAGTGGGCTTCTATCGTTTCGTTAAGATGCTTGAGTACGAGACGGCCAACCCGGGCCAGGACTTCAATGAGAAGGAGGCAGAAGTCTTCCACTTTGACGAGGAGACCGCCGACTCTGCGAGAGACGTCCAGAGGCCAAATGTCCAAGTTGGCCAGGCCGAGTACATCGATCAAGGGTTCGGACCGGTGCCTAGTCCTTCGCACGATCAGGTTCCCGGCGGTCATTTTGACTTGGCGGACGTGAGGTCATCCCAAGAGTATGTTCGGAAGCAACGGCAGAGTAGGGATGCCACCAACAGTAACCATGACCGGTACGTGCCGCCGGCTGCTGCCGGTGCACAGAATCCGGAAGTACAGCGCACAAGTAGGGAAATCGCTGGCGATGGCGACGATATGTGATGACAGATTGGAAGCTGTGCCCAGAAGCCTTGGGTTTTTATTTGTCAAGTCAATTTCATCAGTCAAGTGACTTGACTGACCTAATATAATTGCTCTAAGATGTCTGCGAGCGAGGCGTTTAGCTATGGGTCTGAGGTGCTTGCAGTGCACAGACAGACGGGCTCATGTTGCAATATCGACTTCCTCTACTTTCTGCTACCGAATCGTTAAGCACAATGATACGTTAAGCCATCTAAAATTTATGTGTTTGACTGTTAATAATGTGCTGTATATATGTAATCGACTTTGTTCTAATACTTAGTTGCAAGCAGGGATAACCAAGTGGAATTTCGAGACTGGGTTTGGTGTCAGATATCCGTGTTTGATTCTGATAAATGCATGGTACAAGTTCTTATGCCTGTCTACTTTACAGCATTGGGGTCAATACGTCCATTTGTCTTCCATGGGCCCAATAAGACCAATAGCATTATTCACTGCTGTCATCCTCGCTCTCATCTATGTGATCCGTTGCATTCGACTTCCTCTGGTTCTGCACTTTTCTGAGCAGTTCTTTCCTCTCAGCATCGATTTTCTCCATTCGTTCAAAGCTGGCCATTTGAACTCGTCTGAGGGCGTCCAATTGTGCTTTGAGCTCTTCATTCTGCTGTGCCAGGGCATTATCTTGCACCGGTTCTGGTTGGTCCAGCTTCATAAAGTCATCAGAACTCTCGGTGACATCTGCTTGGGCAGAAGTTAGGTTGCCAGATCGGGATTGCAGCTCATGGAGGCCGTCATCCAGCATGTGCTGAGGAAATTTGTGACTGTTGAGAACGTCGTGCAAAACGTCGTTACCACTAGGGCCAGCACTGCTGTTGGTATCTCCCATAAGCTGGACAGAGAGTGAATAGTTGCCTGGGACCATCCCGTCATCGTTGGTGTCGAAAGCTCCCACTTTTGGCTTGACAACATATGGAATTAGAAATTTAGGCTGATGTTCGTTGTGAAACCCAGTCACTGGAAGAATGGCCAAATTGCTCACAGGACCTGAAAGCGGTGTTTGTGTGACCGATGAAGAGAAGCGACCTGCCGCCACATCCCAAACATTGATGTTCCCAGACTGGTGGCCGGTGAAGAGGCTGTAGCCATCAAACCCAACACCCATAGAAAGGACTGGGTCGTTGATGGTGTCGAGCAATGGCCATTTTGATTTTGATCCTGGTTGTATCGGTGCTGCAGAAAGATCTGTCGCCTGAGCAGCTTTGAGCTTGCTACCAACTTTCAACAAGTTTATCAGCTGCACACTACCATCATTGTATCCCACATAAAAAGCCCTGTCTGCGTGATCGAGTGCGATAGATGTGGGCACTTCTGGGAGAAGGTATGTACGAAGGAGCTGATTTGAGTGGTAGTCCCAGACTAAGCACGTCCTGTCTTCAGAAACAGATACTGCGATATTGCATTGGCCAGCACTGTGCCCTAGAGCGAGATCAATGATCTTTGCTCGGTGATTGGAGAAAGTGTGCAGAGGTTCGGCAGGCCTGATTCGAGCAAAGCTCAGTATCGACAAAATGGACCATACTTGAATTGTAGAGTCGTTGCTTGCAGACAGCAAAAAGTTGCTGAACGCATCAACGTTGAGGCTTGTGATTTCTTGGAGATGTCTCTGAGGGAGTGTGATTTGCCGGCCACTTGCCAGCTCCCAGAGGAAAATACGGCCAGTGACAGATCCAAGGACCAAAACGCTATCATCGCAGGCCAATGCCAGGCTGGTTATACGCTCAGGGAAGGGGACAGTCACTTCTTGGTTGCCTTTTTCGCGGCTATAGACATGCACCACTGCCTTGTCCGCCTGTGCGGTAAAAACATGCGTCCTGCTTACAACAAGACATTTTGGCTTGGTGGCAGACTTTTTAAACACCTGGCGCTGGGCTGTAAGTGGTTGCCATTCGTAAACGAAGACGCCAGCGTCCTTGAGGCTCGAAGAAACGGTGCCTCTATTAGTTGGATGAGGTGTGCCTATCGAGGCAACGAGTTGCTCAGTGAGCATATCAAATAAATATTATCTTGTTCGTCATGTTCGTCTTCAAGCGAGCAAACTGAGAATTCGCCGCTTGCCAACCTGGGAAATGTTCGGAGCCAGCGAGGCTTGCAAGGGCGTTTTGTCGGCACTTGCCGATGCCGCGAGTGGCCCGATCCGAAGGTCTGAAATGCCTAGTCAGCCAGGCTTGATGGAGAATCTTGGCACGCACACAATCCCACGTTCGGCAAGACTTTTCGACTTCCGTGCGCCGACGACCTTGAACGCTGAACTTAGCGACCAAACGACCAACAACTCCAACAACAACCTTTCGATCCGTCGTCGAGTACCATAACAATGAGTACGTTGATCAACAAGAGCTTGGAACTCGGTATCCGGAGAGCCTGGTCGCTAACGAAAATGGTGTGAACAGCGAAGGGTACAGGAAGCTTTGGCAAGCGCCACAACAAGTCGCACGTCCTGTGCAGACGTTGCGGTATGTGCAGCATACCTTGAACAGACAGTTACCGGACACAGTGGATATTGATTGTTGGGGATTACAGGTCGCCGTTCTCTGCACGTCCAGAAGCACACTTGCGCCGCCTGCGGATACCCAAGCGCCAGCATCAGGAAGTGTATGTTTGGACTCCCACTCAGACCAGGACGACGATATGGCCTTCCAGCGCCTCGATCCTCGTACTTCCAGCTTGGTATACTAACATGTCACTTGCAGACAACTGGGGTGAGAAGGCCAAGAGGAGAAAGACCACCGGTTCCGGCAGAGTGAGGACTCTCAAGCACGTCGCACGCAAGTTCGCCAACGGCTTCCAGCAAGGAACTCCCAAGGGTGCTCGTGGCCCAGCCAACCAATAGACGATGTCCAATGTGAAGGCAGAGCGTCCGGTTGATTCTGCATGGCGTTCATGATTTTGAGCGAAAGGCTGGGAGATCGCTGGAGTGGAGTCAGCGGCTTAGTAGCTACGATCGAAAAAAATGCGAAAAGCCTACAAAACGCCCGTGTCCTGAAGTTACGTCGGCTACGCGCCAAATGAACCTTCGTGATCATCGTCGAACTTCCTACACTTTGAATTTACACAAACGACTGAGTACGGCATATCACTTGGAACACAACGTCGGCAAATGAATTTCTTGAACTCCATCATGATCCATGGCTTCCACGCCTCCAATGTCACTGAAGGCGAGGGCGGTTGGATGTGCTGTCTTGGTACACCACTTATCCCCTATGCAGGTCAGACGAAGTTTCGCTTTCGCCCATATCATTGTATGAAATGTTACCGCTTGCATTCGCCCTCGATAGTAGTTTGTGAATGCGGGGAAACGATCAAGTTGCATGTGAAGAGCTGTAGACGCGTCAATGCCAGTGTGACCTCGCAGTAGGCCAGGGTTTTTTAATCGAGCAGACTCTTCGCGTTCATCTTCTCACACAAATGCTCTGTCGTAATTGCCTGGAGAGGCTGTACGGAATTAATCAAAATAAGATTCCATCCAGCTTCATATGGGTATCAAGACTTCACCTCCAAGACGCCGCCAAAAATCCGTTATAATATGCAAACGACGAACCCATCTAGACTTCAAGCATTCCTCTCAAAGCCTTTTCCTGTGCTCTCAGCCAGCGCCCTTTCTCTTCAAGTCCTTCCCCACCACCAGCGATCCTCTTCCGCTGAGCTTCCTGTGCGCCTTTGACAGCCTCCATCTTCCTCTTTTGGAGGCCTTCCACATCATTTGACAATCTTGACACCTCTTGCTGCTTGTGGGGTAGTCTCTCCCTCAAGATCGCAATCTGGCGGTCGAAATCTGCAGATTCCTGGATGCGCTTGTTGAGCAGGGACAAGGTGGGTTGCAGAGGCAGGTTGAGTTCCGGATCGTCTGAGAGCGAAGCGTGCTGCTGCTGTTGAAGCTCTTTGATGGTGGAAGTAAGAGAGGTGATTTCAGCAGGTAGTGTCTCGAGCTGTGTTCGTTGTAGCTGCACCTGCTCATATCCTTGTAACCGTCAGTCAGACCAACTGTCTATCCTTGATCATCCAACAAAGTACTTACTCTGAGCCAACGATCTGCCCTGCTCCTCGAGCAGCTGTATGAGATCCCTGACCTCCTCCTTCTTCCTCTTCAGAATCGCTTTCTTCTCCCTGAGGCTCTGTTCGAGCGCCAGGTTCTCCTGCGCGCTTACAAACTGAGGAGGGTCGCTGGTGACAGCTCGTAAGAACTTCTCCTTCGTGACCTGCTCAGTGTATGAGAAGCGAAGTTTGCCGAACAGCTCTTTGTATTCCTTCAGCTCTATTGCCAGAGCGGCAGGCGTTATTGAGTCTTCGGCGGGCTTGTTTGATGCATTGGAGCTCCTCTTCTCGCTCTTACTATCCGGCAGATGAGGCGAGGCGATCTTTAGAATATGGAGTTTCGGATTGTTGCTGAGTTGTTGCAATGCTTCCTGAGGACCGGTATTTGACAATCGCGCCATTCTCAGTGTGCTTATCGTTTAACCGTGACGATCTCTCTGGTCAATATCTAGGCGAATGCACGTAGAATTTCACGTGTGAATGTAGTACATCATTCATAGCAACATTGTTTACACCCCACCATCTACAGGCATGAAATGGTCGCTCGGAAAACAATGCTTACTCATCAGCTTGCGCGAGCTGTGGAGTCTGCAAATGGACGTCTTGCTGTGCTAGCATTCAAATCATTATCACTTGTTTCATACGGCTTACTCTATTTTCTGGGTTCTTCGCTTCTTAATTCAGATGCAAGAATAGTCTAGAGTGTTCACCTACATCTGTGATGCTACACGTGTTCCAATCAAGGCCTGACACGACCAGGGTCACGTGGGAACATGGTCGCCAATCTGATGTTTGGCAGGCCGAGCCACAGCATCACGATACGCTCTAGACCGAGGCCACCACCGGCGTGTGGTGGACAGCCGAAGCGGAAAGCATCGACATAATCTTTGAAGCCCTCCTCCTTGGGGTTGGCGTGTGATGGGTGCTCCTTCATGCGCTGCTCAAGGAATTCTGGGTTATGAATACGCTGGGCACCTGACATGATCTCCTGCCCACGCATGAAAAAGTCGTAAGAGTTCGTGTATCCCTTGTTGGGATTGGCCGGGTCGTATGCGGCCAGTGTCTCTTCTGAAGGCATTGTGTAGAATGGTCGCACCTCGAGAGGATACTTGTCAACGACGTAAAAGTCAGTGCCGTACTTCTCGAGTACAAGTTGGCCAAGACGCTTCTCCTGAGGTGTTGAGAAGTCATCGTAGTCGCCAATCTCGACACCGTCTGCACGCAGCATCGCTACAGCCTCCCAGAAAGGTATCCTTGGAACTTTACCGGCCTCTGGCAGTTTGAATTCCGGAACGTTGTAGACGGCCCTGACAAGATCGGTCTCCTGCTTGTATTGGGTCTTGAGGCCGTCGAAGATGAAGAGCATAAGCTCCTCGATGAGCGAGACGACCTCGTGGTAGTCTTCATCGAAAGCCATCTCCAAATCAAGGCCGGTGAACTCGGTCAAATGGCGTGCAGTGTTGCTGTTCTCGGCACGGAAAACAGGACCGACTTCCATGACACGCTTGCGACGGGCAGAGATGAGCATTTGCTTGTAGAATTGAGGAGACTGCGCAAGGTATGCTTTCTGGCCGAAATAACCAAGTTCGAAGACGCTGGCACCACCTTCGGTGGCAGCGCCCAGAATCTTAGGTGTTTGAGAGAGCTTGAAACCACGAGCCCAGAGGAACTCTTGGAATAGCCTCACGACGCCGTCCTTGATGTCAAGGATAGCCTGGTTTTGTTCCGCACGGAGATCGATAACGCGGTTGTCAAGACGGGTGTTCAAGCTGACCAGAGGGCGCTCGCCTTGGGCAGCATCCTCAGTCGGAGCATCTTCGGATGGTACGGCACGGCGAGCATCGGCGACTTGCACAGGGAGCTGCGACAGTGCACGAGAAACGACGAAAATCTTCTTGATGTGTAGCTCGAGGTTCTTGATGGAGGTGCTGTTGACCGGCTCCTTGGGCTTTACAACAGTTGCAAGCACTCTGACGATGCTCTCAGTGGAGATGGAGCCGGCAAACTTGACCATCTGTCTCGATATGGTGTCGCTTGCAGCTACCACAGCTTGGATGCTTGAAGTAGAATCAGAGAAGGTCAGAAAGCTCAGCTTGGCAGACTGGTTCCTGGCGTTTTCCACGACGAGGCTGCTGATCACAACCTGAGCCTCGCCCTGCTCTGCGTTTGGTGCGTCCTTGAACCAAGCTTCCAGCCCCGGAAGCGTCACCCGAGGTACTTGATCCTTAGGGGGCAGAGAGCCTCCCTGTCCCAAGACATTTAACTCGCCATAATCATTCTTCGACACATCGTTGGCCTCTTGCTGTTTCCTTTGCGCCTCCTCTGCCGCGGCTCGCTTTGCTGCTTTCTCTGCCTTTTCCTTCTCTTTCGCGGCCTTCTTGAGCGCAGCTTTTGAGGGGCCTTTTTCGCCCTCGGCAGCTGGAGGCTGCTCTGTAATTGGCACGACCTTTTCGGCGGGTGGTGCGGTATTCTCAGCCATGTTTTTGGTTGCTAGTCAAGGCAGTGTCTGTCACAATGGTGGGAATCGAGACTACTACAAATATTTGTTCGACCATCGCGGGGCAACGCAATGAGCCATAGTGGGATGACTCAATGTTGGGAAGGTGAGCCGAAAGCAGCCAGACGGTGATCGGATCGACATTCTGACTGACTGAAGACCAAGGAGGTGATTTTTACTACTGGCTACAGTGTGGTTTCCTTCGTCCAACGCATTGCACAAGACATCCAAGCATGACGAAGCCAAGTAGCAATCTATTGCCCTGTATCAGGCTACCTACCTAAGTACTTATGTGAGCAAGTGAAGAAGGCAGATGCACCCAGTCTGGTGGCATTGATCACTGACATACCCCTCCCGAATCCACAACATACTGTACCTGACCACAGCAGGTAATCCAGGATGGCGCAATGTAGAGACAGAGCCCGCCTTAGGAAGTACCGTATTTCGCTGGGTTAAGCGTGAGGCACCGTGAGGCACAAGGTATATGTAGGTACACTCCCGCTGACAAACAGTCGGCTCTATGCAATGCTCCGTAACCGCGAGATGTGCACAATCAATCGTCAGTAGGTAGCTCTTTTGACCTGACAACCGTGATCAAATTAGTAATGAATACTTTGTTGACATCAACGGTACAGCTCTACAATGTGATAATAGGTTGCTTGGTTGCACTACGACCACAAGCAGGACCACCCGTAGCACGACCATCGTAGACGCTCAGTCTGCAAACCACCTATAGCAACATCAATCATGAGCGGCGAACCTGGTAGAGACGTGCTGGATGTGACGGACAAGGACGGCCACTTTCGCAGGAAGCCGTCACAGTTCCGCAACTTCATCTCCCGCGAGCCTGGGGCAAAGTTCGCACCCGAGAAAGATCGATATGTAAGTCCAATGTAAGTAGCCACGACAACACCGCATGAGTGTTTACAGTCGCTGCACAGGTCCTCTACCTAAACTGGGGCTGCCCGTGGGCACACCGAGCAAACATCGTGCGAAGCCTCAAGGGCCTTGAAGACATCATACAGCTGGTTGTCTGCAGTTTTATCCTAGGCCCAGAAGGATGGGTCTTCAACGGCGAGCATGGGACAGAGCCGAAGGACCCCCTCTATGGCTTCACCAAGCTCAAGGACCTCTATTTCAAGGCTGATCCGAACTATACTGGGAGATACACGGTGCCGACGCTCTGGGACAAGAAGCTTGAGACCATTGTGAACAATGAGAGTTCCGAGATCATCCGGATGTTCTACACTGAGTTTGATGATCTGCTTCCGGCGGAGCGCAGAGAACCTGAGAAGCAGGATGAGGACTACTTGCCTTTGAGTCTCAAGGACAAGATTGACGAGCAGAACGAATGGTAAGTACTAGCCGCTCGTATGTTCCCGGGCGATGCTTGCCGGTGGCTCGGTACGAGGCTCTAACAAGCATAGGGTTTACAACATGATCAACAATGGTGTCTATCGAACGGGCTTCGCTACAACCCAAGAAGTATACGATGAAAATGTGAAGACTGTCTTCGAGGGTCTGGACAGGATCGAAGAGGTGCTCAAGCAAAGCGGAGGACCGTTCATATTTGGCGATCGCCTGACGGAAGCAGACATCCGGCTCTATCCTACAATCGCCCGTTTTGACATTGCGTACTATACCATTTTCAGGTGTAATCTGAAGATGATCAGAGCCGATTATCCGAATATCCAGAAGTGGTTCCAGCATATCTATTACGATCTGTCGCCCGAACAGACCAAAGGAGCCTTCAAGAATACAACCTTTTTCGAAATTGTGAGCTGCCCTGGATCTTGACGGGTTGGATCATTGCTAACATTATCGTCACAGGCCAAAATCGGTTATGCTAATGCTGCAAAGCAGCCAATCGTGCCGATGGGTCCATTCCCATTGATGGTGCCTTTGGAGGCGCGATAAGTGGGTTTGGCATATGCCTCTACACTATGCGTGACATGATGGGTGCGGTATAGTGGCTTGAAGCCCCGAGAACAAGCGTGATGTAACTTGATGATCAGAAGAACAGCAATTCTATCCTACCGTCCTTGTCGTCTGCGCCATACCTCTCTTTCAATTTGGGCAGTGTTAAAAGCTTGACCAGGGGCACCTGCGTCTCCTTCATGTCGAGAATCCCTCTCTTCTTGACATCGATATGTGAGGCATCGACCACGATCCTCTCTAGCCGGTCTGCAGATAGAGCACCGTCCTCTAGGAGATCTATTATCCGCTGAGGGGTGCCAACACCGATGTTTGTTCTTGTCTCCTTGGCCGTCTTAATCGCGTCCTTCATCTTTATGTGCTTCGCGAAGAGTTTCATGACCTTCGCATCCTTTGTTTGCAAACCCCGTAGATCCCTCGACAAGTCTGCCGCCCGCTGCCCAGCCGCTGTGACCACGAGTGTGTGGGGGCTGCCTTTCTCCTGCGCCGCATCCTTCAAAGCCTTGCCCTTTTTCTTCCGCCTCGCGCCCGCGAATTGCTCTACGAGGCCGGGAGCTGGTCCGACGTCCTCGCCCCGGGCCAAGCTGTTGTGTCCAGGATCGTGCTCGCTGGGAGGTGAATGTCCTCAAGTTCCACCAGACTAGCGTCAGGCTGGAATCGTTTCGTTCTCTGGGCGACGTGGTCGGCTAATAGCCCGCTGTCCATATGCGCAATGGCGTGGTTGACGTTCGCCTCCGTATCCAAGGCGTCGTCATCGACATCTGCAGGCTTTTTGGTTCGCTTTCGCTTTGCAGCACGCTTGCTCTCTGGCTGCGCATTGGTATCTGCGTCTCTCTTCCGCTTGGTGGCAGTTGGTTCTGGACTTGAAGAGGCGCGTTCAAAATCGTCGCCTTCGACGTCCAAATCGGGATTGATCACATTTGGCCTCCCCATTTTGTGTATGTGGCTAGAAAACTTCTGTTGATAAGATCCCTCTTTTTTTTCAATAACCGCAACTCTCAAACCTTGAAAGACCGAGAAATTTTGAAAGAGGAAGGTACGCGGGATGTTCCGAGCAGACCCCGCACGGCCACCTCCGGTCAGGTTGCCAGGGTTCGCCAATACAGAACCTACGCATACCAAAGCTAAGATACCTAGGTACCATGGTTGTAGTAGTTGTGCAACAGCGACGCACTTCTGCACAACCCCAGTTTGCTTGAGTTGGCCTACACCCTCAAGCCTTTCTAGCCTTCAACATGAGCTACCACCAGAGGCAGAATGTGAGCATATCAATAATTAAACGTGGAAGCAACCCTATTGCAAAAGAGCCAAGAGAGCGATAGGTAGGTCGTGCATTCTCAGCATCTACTTACCAGCTCATACTCAAATATATCTGTATGTTTCCACGGCTATGACTAGAAGATTTGAGGGTGCTCCCACAGGAAACTTTACTCCTCCACTGTTGGTGGAAGAGCTAGGTGTAAACGATATAGAAGTGTTCCGAGATTGTGTGAAATGACATGGTAGTAAGTAATCACCGATTACCCCAGGAAACGATGGTGCTTCATATCATCAGCCCTGGGTGGACAACAAGATCCAAAACATTGTCCTTACAATGCCAGCCACGTCTGCTCTAAGATGACTCGCCTTGTTGAGCCCGTGACGATCGAAGGCGAAGGATTTGATCGCACAATGGGCGGAGGTTGGTCTACAGAGAACGTGCATCACGACATGCAGGGGCACTTGCAGCAGTCCGACCCATCACCTGAACGACCAAGTGCAGATGACCGCAAGGTGGAACGCAGATCAAGACAAAGAGGTCGAGACGGGACGAGAGCAAGACAACCAACAGTCAGATCCATGTTATGTAATGCCCACGCGACGTCACATGAGCCATCCAATCACCGTGGACCATACCGGCGGAGACCGCTGCTTGGGTGCGGCCCGTCCCCGCCCACGTTTCCGCCGATTCTAGACCCCTGTCTCTTGGTGGTTGGGCGTCCTGAGGCAGCAATGGTGGAAGAGAACTTTGGGAGCCAAGTCGAGCGATCCATCATCGGTGGAAAGAGCCTTATTCAGCCTCTTGGTGCGTTGGGAAGGCTCAAGGGGAGGAACTTCTGGAAGTCCGAAGAGCTCAGTCTTGGGTCCTGGGCCCCAAGAGTCCGTAGACCTCACCGTCAAGAAGCACCACCTTTCAAATCACCAGACCTCGTCGAGAAACCTACTCATCGGGTCCGTTCCTGTACATCCTACATGCCTTGCGTGACATAAACCAGTCACAAGCACCGCAATTGTTCCTCATCTGCTGATAAGCCTTATACTATACTTTATCACACCGACTGTCGCGCCTGTATAGACACCTAACTGATATGCTTTGACTGTCCCTCGTTTATCGCCTTTCTTGCCTGGCTGTCTTCCAGCAGTATTCCTATGCTTGGAAGCTTTCGGATCGCTGCACCTTGTTAGACGCTACTTCCTGTTATGGCAGAGAACCCAGTCTCGGATCAGAGGCGCAGGCCATTTCAATGGAATCCGCTACGCAAGAAGCAGACCTCGGCTGGTGGAGACTCCAACACTCCCAGGTCTGACTCGGATCATGACGAAAAGCCCAAGCCGCACAAATGGAGCCTTGGTGTCCTGAATGACTCCCAGACTGAAGAAGTTCCCGGGTCGGTACTGCTGTTGTCCAAAGCGAGCGAGTATAACGAACCGCTCGGTATCAGGAACGCACCGGCATCCCACTCAGCCTCTTCCCTACCGTCGCCATATCCACCTTCCCAGACAAGTTCGCGGTCAAGGCGCCGTGACGTTGCTGGGGAGAAGAAACGAACCTCCGATGGCAAGTTCGTTTTGGATCCACAGCCTGATGATTCGATGAATGACCCTCTCAACTGGGCTATGTGGCGGCGAGATACAGCGTTGCTGTCGCTTGGTTTCTATTGCATGGTCGGAGGAGGCATGACTCCCATTCTCGCTGCAGGGTTTGAGCAGGTTGGTCATGATTTTGGTGTTAGCCAGCCCCAAGTCGCCCTCACTGTGGGCTTCTACATGCTCGGTCTTGGGGTTGGCTCGGTTCTGCTCAGTCCTACAGCAATTCTATTTGGGAAACGGCCTGTTTATCTCGTGGCCGCCATCTGCTTTGTTCTGTCTGCAATCTGGTGTGCTTTGAGTCCCAACTACGCCAGCCTAGTGTGCGCTCGGGTCTTTCAAGGAATCGCCGTCAGCAGTGTTGAATGCCTGCCCTCCGCCACCGTCGCTGAGATCTTTTTCCTTCACGAGAAGGCTTACCGTCTTGGTATATACACGCTGCTCTTGCTTGGTGGCAAGAACCTGGTACCGCTTGTAAGTGCTGCAATCATTGAGACATTGGGTTGGCGTTGGGTCTTTTGGATCGTGGCCATTGTCGTTGGATTTGCGGGCATCTTACTGTTCTTCTTCGTTCCCGAAACATTCTGGGATCGGACCCCACGTCCCCATAAGAACAGATCTACTTTACGGCGATTTTCAAGCAGCAATCTGTTTCATAGACATCAGAAGGCTTCTGGTGCGAGATCTGGAAGCGAAAAGGCCCTTGCTTCTTTAGATGAGGACGCTACAGAGAAACAACGGAGCCAGAAGAATGACGATAGTGAAAGGCATGCGCACTTCAATCCGTCTATCGAGATATCGAGGGATGATGCCGGAATTGATAGTCAGGGTGAGAGCAACAGACCTCCGCCAACTGATACAACATTATTGTCCACGGCCGCGACGGTTTCCCGCGAGACAACAGCTCCACCATCGGACAGTCCAATGGCTACACCACACTTGTCCAGACCATTGAACAATGAATACTTCGATCAGGAGCGGGCAAATGTCTCTCCCCAACACCAAGCAACACCATACATCGCCAGTCCTGCGTCAGTGAGTGTTACGCACGGAATCCAGAGTCCTACCTCACACCACAATGACCTCGAGGCCGGTTTTCCAACGGCTGGCAGCATCTACACCAAGGCTTTGCGAAGGTCTCCTCCCAAAACATTCACTCAGCAGCTTAGACCATGGTCCGGCCGGATCAACCACGTTAACTGGTTCAAAGTCATGCTGCGACCCTTCATACTTTTCGCATATCCGAGCATACTATGGTCCACGCTCGTGTATTCACTTTCCGTGGGGTGGCTGATCGTACTATCCGAATCAGTTGCTCATATCTACCAGAACAGAGAGACTTACAACTTCACACCACTTCAGACTGGTTTGGTATATGTCTCTCCGTTCGTGGGCGGCTGTCTCGGTACGGCAGTGGCGGGCAAGGTATCAGACCTGATTGTGAGATATATGGCTCGCCGCAACGGCGGCATCTACGAGNCCGAGTTCCGCCTCGTCATGGCAGTGCCGATCCTGTTCACCACGTCGATAGGATTGATGGGCTACGGCTGGTCGGCACAGGAGCGAGACGCCTGGATCGTGCCCACTATCTTCTTCGGCTGCATCTCGTTCGGCTGCTCGTTGGGTTCGACCACCTCCATCACCTTCGCAGTGGACTCCTACCGCCAGTATGCCGGTGAAGCGCTTGTGACGCTGAACTTGTCCAAGAACATCCTGCATGGCCTTGTTTTCAGCCTGTTCTTCACCCACTGGCTGGAAGCGGACGGCCCCAAGACAACTTTCCTTGCAATTGGAGGTATCCAGGTAGCCTGTCTGCTCACGACAATCCCAATGTATATCTACGGGAAGAGGGCTAGGATGTGGACCGTTCGGAAGAATCTGATGGAGAAATTCTGATTCTCGAGTTGTTAATCTTGTCTTGTAATACTGTACTATCTTTGGGCTTGGCTTGTTTGGGCTCCGTTTGGACGGTCTGGTTTTCAAGTCTACCTGGTGTAGATTCTAGACTTTAGGTCTTAATATTGATGCACGATTACGGACGATACGCAACGGTCATGGGATTCGGGGATGTCGAATTCGAGCCAAAGCTGAAAGCAGGCCTAACGAGATGCAACTATTGTTCTCGTATGTATGTTTATGATATCTCCTCTGCGTGTATCTACCTAGGTACTGTACATTGGGCGTGGGGGTTTAGAACGGGCTAATTCTATTTTACCTACACCTACAGTATGCGTTTGGATTCCCCGTACGTTCCGCTTCGCAGTGAGCTAACTTACTTAAGTACCCAGTTGATCCCCCGGATCGGGTTCTCTTTGATCTGCTATCATGAGTGGCAGTGGGGACTTCACCCGGGCCGGGTGTCAGCCACTTTGGACCTCGCCTGGGACATCCCTTTACGTGAATGGATTGTGTCTGGCCACTGACCAACTCCCATGGCTGCTATCCCAAGGGTCTTGCTATCCCAAGGGTCTCGTTTCGACAGCACGACACATGTAATTATTGTACCGACGATGCCAATCAGATTTGGCTTAGGGCGCGTTCCGTGCTCCCTCTGAAAACAGAACCAGCCAGCAAGTACACGCTATTTGGACTTCTCTGTGATAAGAGCTGTTCTTTCTTATCTACATGGACAGTGCTTTATTATTTGTCTATCACAGTATGATAAGATGGCAGTGGCTCGGTTACATGAAGCATTTCGAAGCGATAACAAATTTTTGTGTAGCTGTCGACTGATGAGCGTGCAGGGGTCTCACTTTTGGTCGTCTCTAACTTCTCATATATAATGGATGGTTATATGAAAGAAGCTCCTAGCGGTATACCTTGGCGTTCGCATTGGCATTTGCTTCAACTTCCCTCGGACTCGATCAAGCATTGCCAAGGTCGACTGCCTTGCTTCTGACAAGCATCAGGCCTGTTTTTGCTGCTGCCACTCTGATCCCCCCCAAACAGAAGAGGACTCTATCAAAAGGCATTTCATCGAACACTGTACGCAGATATGGATGTCGACGAGAAGTACACCATGGCTCTACCCAATTCCAATCCTGGATATGAAGTGGATGGCAACAGCCAAAAGCAGACTGCTTTCACAAATACTAGGGCTGGCCCAGACGATACAGGAATCGATATTCAAGCCGGCGAAATCAACACTTCTGGCCACGAGCAAGAACTTGATAGGAGCTTTGGTCTGTTGAGTATCTGCGCCACAGGCATCGTGACAGGGAACACTTGGACTGCACTTGGTGGTGCCATTGTATGTTCCTCCTCTCCCACCGTTCCCACGACGACGGGCTCATGCGTCTTTGTTTCGAGTGTGGAGCTGTCAGTTGTGTGTGTTTGAAACGGTCAAGGCTGATGACTGAGTTTCCATACAGGTCGTTGCAATTTACAATGGCGGTCCACCCGGTGTCATCTATGAATTGTAAGTCCCCCCGCTACAGCTTTAAGTTACTCGAGAATGGAGAAGGAACTGACCAAACAATCCGTACAGTATCACTGTGTCTGTCTGCTACTGGTTCGTCGCAGCATCCATCGCAGAGCTTGCATCGGCAATCCCTGCATCTGGTGGAGGTATGTTGCATCCCTCGCGGATATCCTCTGTTTACTCGACCTTGATCTGTGTCCGTTTACTGATTGCTCCAACCTCTGTAGTCTATCATTGGGCCACTGTGACCGCTGGTCCAAGAGCCGGCCGCATATGTGGGTTCTTCGCTGGTTGGTGGAACCTCCTCGCCTGGATCTTCGGGGCATCTGCCAACTCGGCCATCATTGGCGATGGCGTCCTTTTCTGCTACAATCTATACCATCCTGAACACGAAGTCCAGCGTTGGCAGGTCTTCATCGTCTACCAGATCATCACTTGGGCCTGCTGTGCCATTGTTTTGTTCATGAATCGTGGCCTGCCATTGATCAACCGTATTGGATCCTTCTTCATGCTGGGCGGAGTGTTCGTCACAGTCATGGTGTGTGCAATCATGCCTTCGCAGACTGGGAACGGGTATGCCTCCAATTCGTTCGTCTGGAAAGAGTGGCAGAACGGAACAGGATATTCGAGCCAGGGCCTGGTATTCCTGACCGGAATGTTGAACGGTGCGTTCGCGGTGGGCACTCCAGATTGTCTCACTCATCTGGCGGAGGAGATTCCAAGGTAGGTCTCGAACTCCGATACAAGAAGGCTCATGGCGTGGGTTGGATGCTGACGCAAGCCAAACCAGACCAAGCTCAAATATCCCAAAGGCAATTCTCGCGCAGGTAGTCATGGGGTTCATCACTGCGTTGATCTACATGATCACCATCTTCTACTCCATCACCAACCTCACCGCCATCTTCGACGCCGATTCCATCTTCCCACTCGGAGAGATTTATCTTCAAGCTACGGGTTCACGAGGCGGTGCTGTCGGGCTCGTCATCGTCATCCTGCTGCCCATCATCGCCGCCACAATCGGCTGCTACACCACGGCCGGTCGGATTCTATGGACGCTCGCCCGAGACCACGCGACGCCGTGGGGNCCCACAATCGGCCGTATCAGCCCAAGGTGGAAGAACCCATTCGCCGCGACGTTCGTCTGTGGCTGTGTGTCGTGTGTCATGGGTGCCATCTACGTCNGCTCGACTGCCGCCTTCGACGCCTTCATCGGCGCGTTTGTCATCCTGTCCACCGCATCGTTTCTCGCAGCGCTGATCCCTCACCTGCTGTCTCGCAGATTGAACATCCGTCCCGGTGTCTTCTTCATGTCCGGTCTGACGGGCTTTGTTGTTAACATCATATCGTGCGTCTACATGGCCGTCTTCATGGTGCTTTACTGCTTCCCCTACTCGATGCCCGTCACTGCTGAGGGCATGAACTACTCGAGCCTGGTCACAGGAGGGCTTACCATCTTCGTTGGAGCCTGGTGGCTCTGGATTCGGAAGTCATATGTTGGCCCACAGGTGGTGATGGAGTTGGCTACAGTTGTTCCATAGAACTATGTTCATACAGAAGGGTTTACGTCGATTGCTGAATTCGGTCTCTTTTTAATTGCGACTTGTTCGCAATCTTTGAAGTTCGTTACAATTGCTTCTTAGCTAGATTTGTTAGGATAGTATCTTCTACGATCCAAAGCTTGGGGAAGCGTTTCCACGAAGAATCAGTCTCTAAACTTCGTATTAGAGACGGGCGACCGAGAAGAGGCACGTCCCTGAATACTGCAAAATTCAACGCGGTGAATCATGAAGTGCGCCCTGCTCTGGAAAATGTTGATGCGCTGTTGCTTGTTGAGTGAAGAGGTACAACTCCTTTGACAGCGCATTTTATAGGCGTTCAGCTTAGTCATTGCAGCGTAAGCCTCACACCTTATACTCCAATCTTCTTAGGATCGAGTCAACGATCAGAGTGCATTATTCTTCCCTCACACGCTAATATACACTCCCCCACCGACATAATCGGCATCTGTCCTCGGGTTTCAAGATTGTATGAAGTCAACGCTATTGAAGACATCAGTATTGGCATCATCCAAAAAACACATTATTGACAGCCGATTGAAGTCCTCCGTGCGGACAATGGCGACCGAGAATGGGGTCCCGAGAAAGCTCAAGATACTGATGCTGCACGGCTACACGCAGTCGGGGCCGATCTTCCACGCCAAGACCAAAGCACTGGAGAAGTCTCTCGAGAAGCACTTTCCAGCGGCGCCGAAGGCAGGCCACCTCAAGCAGTACCCGGGAGGCGTGCAGCTGGTGTACCCAACCGGGCCCGTCAAACTGGACTACCGAGACATCCCAGGCTACGATGTGGACGGCGACAAGGACAGCCCGGAGGCGTACGGCTGGTGGGTGCGGCGCGGCGAGGGCGAGCCGTACCGGTACGAGTCGATGGACCGCGGCCTGACGACCGTGGCCGAGGTGCTGAAGAGCGACGGGCCCTTCGACGGCGTGATCGGGTTCAGCCAGGGCGGAGCGGCGGCCGGCATGGTGGCGTCGCTGCTCGAGNCCGGGCGCCAGGCTGCGTTCGAGGCCGCGCAGGTCGAGGGCGGCATGGCCTTCCCAGAGGGCTACGTGCAGGACTCGGGCTTCATCACCGAGCCCGTCCAGCCACCGTTCCGCTTCGCCGTCAGCTACAGTGGCTTCGGCGCGGCCACAAACCCGCTCTATCGCGCTTTTTACGAGCCCAAGATCGCCACCCCCATGTGCCATTTCCTCGGCAGTGTGGACACCGTCGTCGAGGAGAAGCGTAGTCTGCGCCTCGTCGAATCGTGTGTCGATGGCGCCGGCCGCCCTGGTGGCGTCTCCAGGCTCGTCTACCACCCAGGTGGCCACTTCCTTCCCAGTAGTCAGAAGCAGTACGTTGCTGCCCTTGTGGCTTTCATCCGGGAAGCGATTGGCGAGCCTATCGGTGGCGCGAAGGCGACAGAGGAAAAAGCAGAGGATATGAAACTGCCGTTCTGATCTTGGATTGGGCATTATAGACTCTTCTTCTTGTTCATACATTTTAGAACTAGATATCTACACCTTTTCTAGACCACCACTGCTGCTATCTCGGTTGCCGGCCCTAGGGACACCGACAATAATGATTGCGAATGCAAACGTTGGCTATAGAATTCACCAACTTCTGATCAATACGTAAAAATGCAGTAGGAGTGACATGTTCGCTTCGCTTATAGATATATTGTAGCAACTCTCTGGAGGCAATGACGATGATTTGAATTTCATGGGAGATGAGAGCTGCACGAAGGCCTCCATCATCTGAGGATTACGCAGGTAGTAATTAATAAATAAAGAAATAGTGGTTGTTACTTTGAAGTATTGGAAGGGCATTGGGATTGAGAAATACTGAAAGCTAAGAAGGTATCTATGTTCCCAGGTGTGTAGATGCACGTCTCATGAACAAGCCGAGGTCAAGCGAAGAATCGAGCGACGAATCAAGGTGGGACGGGCTACAGGCAACTGCAGATGGGAAGACAGATCCAAGACAGGCCCATTGAATTCTTGAACATTTTGATTTCAGTTCGGTCAGGAGGACGACAAATACTCATCATCCAAAGAACTATGCTATATATGTATTGAATGCAAACCCATCTAGGGAAGCACCAGAGAGGACGAGCAGACGTCGGCTCTTCTATAGAGAGAAAGGGGAGAGTGCAAGAAAACACCCGAACCAATAGAACGATGACAGGCCAGGTATCATATCACTGTAGCCAAAGCAGTTCGCAGAGCAGAGAATAAACGCCGAGACACCTTCCAGCCAGGCCCTGCCAGACCAGATCAGGCCACACCAACCCATCATGCATGACATTACAACATAGCGCCTTTCAACACGGAAAACATCACAAGCAAACAGAAAACCTAAAAGTCCTCATCGAAGGCAAAGTCGCCGTTCATGACAGGCTGCTTTTCTGTGACTGAAACGCCGTCCTTGGCGGCAGCGGCAGCTTGCTGCTTCTTGTTGTGGGCCTCCATGACACCAGCCTTCTGGTAGTCACCGACTCTCTTCTCAAAGAAGTTGGTCTTGCCAGCGAGGGAAATGTTCTCCATGAAGTCGAAGGGGTTAGTGGCATGGTAGTGCTTGCTGTTGCCGAGGGCGAGTAGGAGACGGTCTGCAACGAACTCGATGTACTGGCACATGAGCTTGGCATTCATACCGAGCAACGCACAAGGCAGGGCGTCAGTAAGGAACTCCTGCTCAATAGCGACGGCCTCGACGATGATGGACTCGACCAGAGCTTGGTCAGGCTTGTGCTTGAGGTGAGAGAAAAGAAGGCAGGCGAAGTCGGTGTGCATGCCCTCATCACGGGAGATGAGCTCGTTGGAGAAGGTGAGACCTGCCATGAGGCCACGCTTCTTGAGCCAGAAGATGGAGGCAAATGAACCAGAGAAGAAGATACCCTCAACGGCGGCGAAAGCAATAAGCCTGCAGGCGAATGTGCTGTTCTTGTCGCTGATCCACCTCAAAGCCCAGTCAGCCTTCTTGCGGATGCAAGGAATGTTGTCGATGGCGTTGAAGAGGTAGGTCCTCTGCTTGGGTTCACTGATGTAGGTGTCGATGAGGAGAGAGTATGTTTCCGAGTGGATGTTCTCCATCATGATCTGGAATCCGTAGAAGCACCTGGCCTCTGGGATCTGCACCTCACCACTGAAACGCTCGACAAGGTTCTCGTTGACGATGCCATCGGAGGCAGCGAAGAAGGCGAGAACGTGGGAGATGAAAAAGCGCTCGTCGTCATTGAGACGCTTGTTCCAGTCGTGAAGATCCTTGGACAGATCGATCTCCTCGGCGGTCCAGAAAGAGGCCTCTGCCTTCTTGTACATCTGCCAGATCTATGAATGCGCGTCAGTGGAGCTGCACATTTGGAAACCACTTTACGCGTCCATGACGCGTCACGAACGCGATCCTTCGAGGGAAAAACATACCTCATGGTACTTGATAGGGAACAGGACGAATCTCTGTGGATTCTCCTGCAGGATAGGTTCATCTGCTTCCTCGCTCTTGATGGTCTCTGCTACCTTGGCGTCGGCCTCTTGGTCTGCGAGGTCTGGAAGATCTGGAATGCCTTTGATGGGAAGGGCGACCTCGCAAGATTCGTATCTGGAGTCGAGGACGTTCTCCTTGTTGGCCTCTGAGTTGAACTGGAGCTGCTTGACAGGAGACTCCATCTTGAGGTTCTCGATGGCGGTCGCGGCCTAGTCATCGTGGTTAGTCACTGTGGGATTCCAATGCGTGCAGGTGGGAGCGGGAAGGGAGCTCACCTTCTTGGATGGGGTAGTCTGCAGGCTCATATTGAATGGATGTGTGATTTAGAATGGAATATGAGAGGCAGTGTCGAATGTGAGGTGGATTGACAGATGGGGTGGAATGGGAATGGGAATGGCAGATAGAGGGCGTAGGAGGAAAAGTCGCGACTTAAGAGTCGAGGGAGACGCGCTTTGATGTTTTGTCCGTGCTGAGCGTGTCAAATCCTGCATTAATTAATGGGTTAAGCCGAGGGGCGATGCCTGCCAATCCGTGCGTGCGTGCGTGAGATGCAGATGCAGATGCAGATGCCGCGTCGCGGGTGCGTGCTCCTTTATCGATCTGGATTACTGATGAAGCAGATATATCTGGCCAACCCGCAATCGATGATGGTTGTTGGACTCCAATTGCTGCCGAATTGCGTGCGCTTGATGGATGCAAAGGTGAGACTGTCGAAATCTCGTCGTGATTCATACTGGCGGCAATACCCAGACAGGCTGCAATGACGATATCTAAAGAATCGTATTACGACGTGATAACGCCGACTTATCCTTTCCGTACTAGGGCGGAGCGCGGCAGACTCCATCTATACGCGCTTTTTCAATATGTATTTCCCAAAACGCGCAATTTGCAGCGACGCGTCTTGCCACGTCCAGTCTCGCCACTGCGTAATTGATGACGGAATGGGGAGGCCGAGCACTGCGCACTGATCATAAGATTATCTGATCTGATAAGCGATGTCGGCCCATGCCACAACGGTCAGTCCGCCCTGACTCTTGGCAGGTGCTGCCGCTGCAGTCGTCGCGTCCGAGACGACCGCACTGTTCGACTCTTGACTTCGCTTTCATTCCGTGCGCTGTTGCTCATGGCGACGCCAACGTCTTTCCACCCTGATTCAGGTCCTGGTCTCTCACGGCACCTGCTACCTCTCTGTGTGGGTCTTCGCTCTATGGAAGCCGTTGGAGAGCACCCCTCTATCTACCGCCTACTGTACTTCAGTGCCGTTGTCCTGGTGATTGTCCGACTTGGACCAACGTCTGGCCTTGACTCAATCGGAAAGCGCGTGGAGGAAAGGATCAAGGCCCGTCAATGCGTCCGATACTCCGATCTTTGGTCTCAAATGCCTTTGCTTAGAGTCTTCAAGTTTGAGCCAACCAATACTACTCGTTGCACGGCATATTGCGTTGTAGACCGTGGGTTTGACTGGTGGTTCGTATGCTATGGCCTACTGGACTTTGGTTTAATGTGACTAGACCTGGAAGCCAGCTTCGATGCTGTGTTCTTCGGGTCCGTCCAAAGTAACGGTCAACGCAATTGCTCGATAGCGTCCACAAAGCGCTATAGTTTTGGTGGCAGCATCTACAATGGCTGGAGGCTGTTGCGGCCTGAACGACCAATGACCTATAAGACTGGTTCCATCGGATATCAAATACAGTGGACCCTTTCATACAACAGCTCTAGAGGCCACCGCTGTCCTACTTGGCGTCTATAAGAGCTTCGGTCACCCAATAAGTAATGTGGTAGTGCTTCATAAACGTCTGTCTACGCCTTGATAGAGCAGCCATATGAGGCATGCTTTGACAAATCTCCTGTCGGCCAGACCTTTGCCAAGTTCTGATGGTGTTGCTGTGACGGTGTAAAAATACTGACGATCATTGTTATCCTTACAGCTACCGTATGGCGAACAAGAAGCGATCATCCCTCGCATGCCCCTCGCCAAACCTTCCATCTGATTGACGGACACTTCCGCTTCTCCAAGAAAGCAATCACCTAGACTCTCAAACACTGTCGCCAATCGCGTTTTGCAGCTGCAGAGATGTGACGAAACAGCTAATATTGCGCCCTCAATGGCCGGCGCAAAGGCACAAATCCGAGGGAATCTTCCCAAACCACACAACAAATTGCCTTCGCTACCTAAAAGTAAATGCTTCCCGAACCAAGCCAGACTTAAACCTCGCATTGGACTAACACCAACCAGATGCGAAAGTGCAAAAGCGACCTCTAATCCGGCCACCGATCCCTTCCCCACATGCCTCTGCCTCCAGCCAGAAGGTGGTGTACGTCTCGCAAAAGACACCGTTCATGTCGGCAGTGAAGCGGGTACAGAAACTGCTGCGACTGTCCGAACGCCGATTGATTCAGTCCGCCACCACTCTCCAGAAACAAAACGGGTCATCTTCTCGTTACCGTAGGAGTTCGCACGCAGGCGACGATGAAATCACAGAGATTGCACAGCTAGTCGAGAAGCAGAAGGCCGCTGGGCGTGCCAAAGGGAAGGCCGGCAAGGGTGACGGTGCAGATATAAGTGCTGCAGAGCAGGTTGTCATCAAAGGCACTGGCAGAGCTATCGAAAAAGTCATGATGCTGGCGTTGTGGTTCCAGCAACGTACCGACGAGTACACTGTCCAATTGAGAACGCACACTACTGGCACTGTGGACAATATCGAGATCGATGAGGATGTTGAGCTGGCTGCGCAAAGTGCGCAGGATAGGGTTGCCTCTGGAAAGCCAACAGCAGATGTTGATGGAGATGAAATCATGCTGGATACTGCTGAGGTGCTTGAGGGTGACTCTGCTCGTCAGAAAGAGGCGGCCGGCGCCGACCGAACAGAGTCGCCGCCGACCGAATTGCCATCAACACGCATACGCTATCTGCCAGTCCTTGAGGTTGCCATCAGTGCACGTTGAAAGTAATTGGATCGTCGTAATGCTACCAACTCTGGAACAGATCGTGCGTTCGCCCCAACGGCCGGGCACGCGCGATTGCACAACCTTTTCCATGGCTGCATTGAAGTCGACTGGATTCTTTAGAAACCACTCCCTTCTCATTTGCAAAACAACTCCTTGGACTAGTTCAGGATGACAGCAAGAATAACACGCCGTTGCAGTTTGAGTGCACTGATGCGATCCACCTGGACGTACGGGGGAAGGCTTTGGGCATCCCGAGAGCAACATGCTTGCACACCCGAGACCTACCTTTGATGAATAACGGAGGTGAGGCAGTTCGATGATTGCCTCATCTTATCCCTTGATCATGGCGACCAGGATCATCAAAGAAAACCTGATACATCTGTAGATTATAACTCCCGCTAAAGCAACAGATAATGTACAAATTCACCCACATAGAAAGGTGGCACAAAAAACTATATCACAATGCTACTCAGTCGCTTGCCATCATTCGATCCACAGATGAAGTCGCATAACGTGAAGATGGAGTACAGTAATGTAAAGTGACGCCAAAGCCCCACGTCGCAAGCCCCCGCACCTGCCCAGTATGTAATAGACCCAATATGTACCGGATGGGTAGGTGGGCAGTGGCCGACAGTAGTAGTAATGGAGCTATGAACGACTCACTAAAGCGGCAACCGTAATGTCGGCCTCAGGCTGCAACGTCGCAAGATCGCCCGGCCATTACTTGTCGCTACTAGCTATCACACGACCACGGGTAAAACCACAACACGAACCAACAACGAGAATCACGGCGGGAGACGGGTCGCGAAGCAAGCACAGCACGGCACGGCAGCAAGCAAGCACTGGCTCCACTGATCCTAGCGGAGAATCGGCCAGTGCCGCGTAGAGCGAAGACAGACTTCAACCTCCGTCCGTCCGTTCACAGACCCTTGCCCCCCAGGACCAGGACGAACAGCGAGAGCGCGGCCGTTGCCATCGTCAACAGCGACACAATGCAGCGCATTGATACACCGCCCCGGCCTCTTCCGTCAGAGGATACCGCTGCTGCCGGTCAGCAGTCTGGGAACGGTGGGAGTGGAAGATACGGCGCTGCAGGTCTGCCCACGGGTTTCGCAAGCACGGGCGCCTCGGCGCATACCCAGAGCTTCGAGGAGATCTATGGCGTGCCCGAGAACTTCCTCGAAATAGAGGTGTGTCGGCTTTTGAAGATCAAAAGGAGGAAATAATTGAAAGTAGCTGTTGAGGAGGAACTGGAGGTGTACTGGCGCGGGAAAAAGGATAACGACAAGCTAATACCGTAATCCCAGGTCACCGACCCTCAAACCCACCAACCCACATCCTCACCGTCATCGCGCTACACCACATACCTCATCAGGCTATCGACCAACATTCCAGCGTTCAAACTCAGACGGTCAGAGGTGCGAAGGCGATACAGCGACTTTGAGGTCTTCCGCGATTTGCTGGAGCGCGAGAGCGCGCGGGTTTCTATCCCACCTCTACCAGGCAAGGTCTATCTCAACCGGTTTGACGACAACGTGATCGAGGATAGGAGGAAAGGCCTGGAGAGGTTCTTGAAGATCGTCGTGGGCCATCCATTGTTGCAGACCGGAAGCAGAGTGCTCGGTGGCTTTGTGCAAGGTACGTCCTCCCTCGTTACCACCATCGAACGTGTTGGTGTGGGGATACTGTTTGCTGACTTGGTTTGTAGACCCCAACTGGGACCGTAATGCCTGGTAAACCAATGATTTGACGGCGAGAGGCTCATCAGACAGAATGGACAAGTTTGAGGAGAGTGGGGAATTGAATTGAAAGCATTGTCTAAAGAGAAATGTAGCCCTTGCTTCTTGCAAAGTATCATACCCTATCATGAGCGGCTTGAACGTTTTGCCCTCGTACCACAGTCTGCAGGCAACTTCTGCATCCTACACAATCAAAATATGCAGGCACATAGCCCGAAGCTGTGAAACATTGACGTGCATAATTGCTCGGCCCTGAAAGACATAGCATTGTCAATGGTTCTAGAAACTATTTACAGCAAGGGCAGAAGGCAGCTACAGCCAGCGATCGCCAACCCTAACCCTAGTGTGGGCAGATCTTGCAGAGGGCGTTCAGACGTCACTCTGTTGATTAGTATGCGAATAAGGACCATTAGAAAAACGTCCGATATAAGATAAAGCACATTCGAACCTACTGTCCTGTTCCTAGTCATACCTATAGATACCTAAATAATTCGTACCAATTATGACTGAAGATGAGAGGGCCACCGCGGACGATTTCGAAGAGAGCCCAGAGACGAGCATTGCATCCGATGGCAACAGTGCAACACACCACCCTGAGAATGGGAAATCCAAAAACGCATTGTATGTCTAGCACCATAGGACTTCTCCAATCGACAATTTGGCAAGCAGTCTAACCGAATATCCTTTCGAACCACCCAGCGCAGAACTCGTGAGGCCCAAATCAAAACCCTCACCCGCCAGCACATTAAGTGCACAGCCCAGGCTGGAGCCTGACAAACGCACCCAACAGACTTGCTTTATGGGCAGAGAAGGACTGGGCGCCTACACCGTCGATCCGGCATCCTTTCCGCGAGACCGTGTCGTCCAGTACGACGACGACTTTGTCGTCATCCGCGACCTCTACCCCAAGGCCTCCATTCACTTGCTGATCCTACCGCGCGACCCAAGCCGGAATTTTTCTCGTGGGCAGGAGGCGTTCGATGATGTGGCCTTTCTCGACAAGTGCCGTGCCAAAGAGCGCCAGGTCAGGGTCTGGGTGGCCGAGGAGCTGCGCGCGCGGTTCGGGCGCGAGTCTGCTGCTGAGGCGACCCGCCGGAAGGCCATGGAAGGCGACATTGATGTGAGCGAGAATGACAGTCGCGATCTAGAGCTATCACTACCACA